>CAVNZK010000191.1:0-61657 GCA_963693345.1 Pieris melete
TGTGCGGTACCGGGCGAGTGCTTAAACCGTACATGGAGGACACGGTCGAATTTCTAAAGACAAGCACGTATTATAAAATATCCTATACTTGAATGCACAAATCGTGCCAGAGAGCTATGTAAAAGTCCACGTCCGCTATTGTCATCTTATTTTTAGACATTGAATCATATTGTTAAAATCTAAAGGAAGTTTAAATTCTTTTTACTTAGAATATAAATATTGTTTACAGATGTTGGATACCCTCCTACACACATTGATAAGAGAGCAAAAGAATGACACGATACCGGGACGTGCGGAACGCGCTCGTGAAGTGACGCGACGGTTCGTGCGCTCGGTCGCAAGAATATTTGTTATATTCAGCGTGGAAATGGCTCCAGGAGCTTCGAAGAAAAAGGGGTATGTAAAAAAAATATATCATTATTTAGCCCCTTTAAGATACAAGGCGGTTATCGAAAGCTGGCGCGTTCACAGTACTCACACAAATGCAATTTCACTATACAGTATGTTTAAAAATATTACTTTTTTGCCAAGCTATATATTTTAGTCTACTCTGGTTTTAGTAAGGTTGGGTGGGTTGTAAATAAATAAAAATGTGTCAAATACATATAAATATTATGTGCATACGAGGGTGGATCCAAAAGTTGTAATAATTTTTAATTTTTCGACATAAGCTCCATCTAGCTCAACACACTTCACTTTTACTCCACTAACTATTCTTTCAATACTCCTCTTAGAAACCCCAGTCGCATCTGATGTCAAATTAAAAATAATTTTTTTTCATTAAACTGTTTTTATTAAGATGCTTAAAATAAATACCAATAGTAAGGGTTAGACCAGTGTTGGCCAAGTGGCTTCAGCGTGCGACTCTCATCCCTGAGGTCGTTGGTTCGATCCCCGGCTGTGCACCAATGGACTTTCTATGTGCGCATTTAACATTCGCTCGAACGGTGAAGAAAACCGACATGTCTTAGACCAGAAAAGTCGACGGCGTGTGTCAGGCACTGGAGGCTGATCATCTACTTGCCTATTAGATTTAAAAATAATCACGAAACAGATTCAGAAATCTGTACAAGTATATGCTTAAGTTGTGTTGTTGTACCAATTATATTCCAGTGCACTAGCTAGGGTTGGTGCCCGCGCTGCTTTACGTCTCGCTTTATCACTTGTACGTCGCGCATGGCGTTGCGGTGAAGACGCGGACGTTTGTTCTTTACTTCTGCGGGATGCCCTTGAAGCAGTTAGGGCATTGCCAGATGCGGCATTATATGCTGGAAATGGACAGACTGTAGCACAAACTCCGCGCTCGCAAAAGATATGGGCTGAAGTTGTTGATAGTGCTGCTATATGGTGTATTTTTATCTAAAGTATAACTTAGAAGAATATTTAATAGTATTTAGAAATAAAATAGTAACACATATATATATTAAAAACTTAAAAGTCTTTAATCATATTTATATTTCATTTTACAGAGAAGTTGGTTGTAATGTACCACAAGGAGACTGGCGTACATCTTCACAATTATTTTCTGAGTTTGAGTTGAAACTACAAATTACTTATTCAATAACACTGTAAACAATGCATGTAATAAGTTTTTACCTTAATTTACTTACAAAACTTTTGAAGTCTTTTTATATTTTTAGTATCGACTAAGAAGTCATTCACATAATAGCTTAATGTGTATGACTACTACGACACAATGAAAAAAAAAATATTATTCATACAGTGCCGTTATAACATCTCGCGGCGCGCTTTACACGTGGGGTCGCAGCGCACAAGGCAGGTTGGGACATGGTACAATCGAAAACTGTCTCACACCACAGCCAGTATCGTTCAACGCCCACAATATTGAACGAATCATTGACGTTGCTTTAGGTATGTTATAAAGTAAAAAACAATTTTTCAAAGTATGTCCTTACTTAATACTTTACTAAACACTGTTTAGCTTAAACGGGATTATTGGTGCTAATAATTACACATATTAGAATACAAAAGGATTGATTGATACTCTCAGGCTTGACGTATACATCAAAAAACGAGTCCTGAGTTTTTAAAGTTTATTTTTTTCAATTCTTATTTACACACATTCGAAAATATAGTGATATAAAAAAACTACCAACTCAAATATTTGTTTTGATGACACACAAATACTATTCACTGTCCGTATGTTTGTGTTATTACTACAAATATCAAAATTACATGTTTGGTGATAGCATGGAAGGCGCGGTACAGGTGTTTGGAGATAGTGAAGGTGGCACTCCGCGAACCCTGTCCGCGCTCTCAATGTTTAGAGTGACACGCAGCGCTTACTGATGGGTACGTAATAATATTATTATAAAGTAATAATAAACTACTTTTTCTGTGAGTGTGATACTTGATTATAAATTTTTCAGCGGTCAAGTTTACACCTGGGGCAAAGGCGAGAGTTTTCGTCTCGGGCAGGGAAACTTGGAGACATTTAAAATACCGAAACTCGTAGAGGCTTTTCAAGGTAACAGGCTTTTCAGATTTTCATCCTATTAATAATATGAAAGTATACATTGATATACTTTTTGTTTGATTTATTCGATAAAATATGACGTATTCTTTTAATTTCTTTAGTACCCAAAATGTGGAATGAGACATAAATTTATATATTAATTGTATGTGTTACCACAAGGTAATTTATTTTATGGTTTCGAAATTAAAAAATAATTAAATTGCTGTTAATCCCAGACATAGCGTACACTCTTTTTATATTTTTCAGTAATTTCTTTTATGTCGTATCTTTTATAGGTGTAAAAATTGTCGACTTATCATTGGGGTCAACTCATGCTATTGCTTTGTCGTCCGACGGATTAGTTTACGCATGGGGAACGCATGAGAGAGCTCAAATTTCCAATCCTGCCCCGCAACCAATTCAAGTTTTTAACCCATCTTTTAAGGCTAATGGTAAGTAGTAAGTAGGCTTAATATATATAAATTACGTGTCACGTTGTTTGTCCGCTATGGACTCCTAAACTACCGAACCGATATCAATCAAATTTGCACACCGTGTGTAGTTTGATCCAACTTAAAAGATAGGATAGCTTACATCTCAATTTATACCCGTAATATTATTTTATTGCAAATATTTGTTTATTATTTGATACAATTCTAACAGATGGCGCTGTGTTGAAAGTACCAACGCTTCACATAAGCTACAATTTAATGGCATAACCACCAAAAAAGCATGGTGGTCCCCATGCCTGGTGTTCTCCTACCGTTTCCCTTGAATAGTTTGCTACTATGTAATATATCAAAAACCTTAACCACAGCAACGCTTGGCCGGTCTGCTAGTACCGTATATATTTTAGTTTGATATTTTAAAATGATACAAACAAAACGTTGCAAGTAAAATGCAAAATAAGGCTCCTGTAGAGTGAGCCACGGAAGATAGTATTCGTAGTTGAAACCCAGTTCGTATAAATTTGTAAAATTTACCATAACATTTGTTATTCTAACATATATTTCTGTATCTTTGAGCACTATTATTTGCTTTTATACTTACCTTTTCAAAATTACCATTAAATTATACAATATCAAATTACGTTGAATATTTTGTCTCTGATTTGCACCTGGTCTAAATGTATTTATTAAATCATAACACTTACTTTTAAGCTAAGTCAATAAGCTAATTTTTGTAAATATGTATTTACCAATTAAATATGAAGGGTGTTTTGCATACACATATGTATTATGTATTCTCCTCAGATATTTGGGCAATTTTTGCTTTTATTCAACCTGGCTTCACGTAGTGTTTGCATCTAAGACCAGCAGGAATCCTTGCGTTGTTATCCTAGCACTGGCTGGGAAACTTCTACCTTGTATAATAAATGTATAATTGTAACAATATATTTTTGTTTCAGACTTCATTTCGCTGGAGCTTGTCGACGGATATCCAATCTTACTTGTCGACTACGGTTCCGGTACTACCAAACTAAACAACAGCGTGGTGCACGTGGCAGATGGCAAGCCGCATTTAATAGAAATAGTTCTAATGAAGAGCTCCATTGAAATGTTTGTGGATAGATGCAAATTATCGACGTGTATGAGTTTGGCGGCACCAATTGCGCCTAGGCAAATTTTGAACGGTAAAAAGGTTTTTTTAATTTATAGGTTTCAGCATGAAATAGGGTTAGAAATATTATATCAATTATTTAAATTACATATAAATGAAAAAGAACATTGAAGCAGCGTTCTAAAACGACGTTTGACCCCAGAGTTGACAATCGTACACTTAACAACTATGTCAATACTCTCAGCGTATACATGACAACATTATGAAAATGTTATTTAATTTACGTCATTGAAATGTACTTGCCATATATGATTCGCGATAATGAGATTATATAGGACAGAATAGCCTAAGTTTTTAAATGTAACATTGTTTCCACGTTCGAAATAAAATATATTTAACAATTGTTCACAGTGAATGGTCCGCTGCAGCTAGGTGGCGCTAGTATCGACCTGCAAGACCTAGCTCGCTCGTTCGGCTGGCAGCACGTACCAACGAACCAACACTTTATGGGCTGCATCAGTAATTTTACGTACAACGATTTTGTAAGTGTTTTTAACATTTTACTAAGTCAATTCTATATAGGATTCGTATATTTAAAAAGATTAGATCATTCTTAATACTATTTCAACAACTGTATGCATTCTACTCCTTGGTGTCTTATTTGTTTTATTCGCAATATATAAGCATAATAAATGACCGCGGAATGCGAATCATAAACCTAAATCATCGGTAAAAAATGTTACGAAACGTTATTTATAATTACATATTTTGCTGTTAAATCTTGTATAGTCCAAACTATAAACGATCGACCCCTGTTGTTAAATAAAATAACGACTAGAACTACAGTAGCAATATAGTGTAATATATTGGGACAGCTTTTATAGATTATTTAAAAGTAACCTATCTCGGTGGATTTCCCTAAAGCACTTTGCAAATAGTTTTCACTAAAAGATTGTTTTCTATTCATCCGAAACTGGAGTTGGCTAACAAAACTTTGAAATTATTAAAAGGTTTTTCCAATTGGTTACTAAACTTAGGAGTTATGTTCCACGGTCCAATTAATTATCCGTAATGACAAAATAATGATTATATACCTAAATGATCACTCAGGTGAAAATAAACTACACATTAAAGAAAGCATAGCATTGTGTCTTTTAAACGTTGATTCGTCTCTTACTATTTTGAACCTTTAGATGAAGAAACCAGAACTAAATGCTGACTAATAAAAGTTTTTTTAAAGAAGCTATTAAAACGCCGATAAATTAAAAATATAAAATTGTCACGACTCGTGTGTACAGCAATCACGATAGTATATTTAAAGCAATGAGAAATAAACAGTAATTAAATTGTCATAGTTAAAAACAAAAGACTGTCTCAGAAGCATATCTATATTTGGTTATAACCATTTTTTTCCACAGATGTACAACCTGGGCAGACCATCAGTAGAGGTGAATGCAGACCCTGGATGCCAAAAGAGTGTATTCACTGCTGTAACGTTTGGAATCGACACCAATTTCCTCGTTGCTATACTTGTGTATATTAGTCAGTGAGTAACTACACAAATATTGTACTGCGTGAATATTTCATAAATAAATCCAATTATTTTGATTGGATTTTATGATGTTTTGTCTGCCTTTCCGTGTTAATCATCAGTCAATTATACATGGGTTTATGTTTTACTTATTCTTTATTAATTTTTGCATAGTTGTCGAGAAACATTTGTAACAAAAAGTCCCTTAGCCGAAATTGTAGTTTAAATAAAGTCTTAGTAAAAACCCAAAAGAAATGTTGCTTAGTCGGAAACGAACCTTTGTTTTCATAATAAATTATTTTAATCATATAATGAAAATTAACATTGTACTGAAATAATAGTCCTTTTTTTCTTAGTTCTTCTCCTGGCGGTGGTAGTCCACAGACGTCGAGCTGATGCGTGGGCAGAAAAGGAACTAGATGATATTAGAGAGAACATAATAGCATATGAGGATGAAGGTGGTGGTGAAGGAGACGCAGGATATGACCTGCATGTGCTTCGGCAGATGTATGATGGTCCACCTCCAGATACCGATGTGGCCTTTTTACAGGCGCCTGGTAAGTTTTTTGTAGGTCTGAGAGAAGCTTTGTCATAGAACTAAAGAACCAGTATAGTTCTTAAAAAAAAAAAGAAACAGTGGCGCTACAACCTATTAAGACTGGGCCTTAGATTTCTGTTTCTGTCACGGGATGATTTGTTTTTTTTTTATAATTGGCAAGTAGGTGATCAATCAGGTCAAAGTACTAGTCAAGCTCTTAAATTATAATAATCTAACTTTTGTAAGTAACACCTTACATCTTAAGGATAGAAACACGGTCTGAATGTACGGAAGACAACACACAAATTATACCGTCTGTTTATGAATTTGGTAATTAACAAAATGATTTAATTCGCCCTTACAGTATACAACTTTATTATAATACGGTGAAGGAACTTTTATCTCACTCAACTTTTGCAACCAGGTATGGTAGGCGCAGCACCGGATATATCCGGTTTCCTAGACGACAAGAAATCCGTCCTAGACCGCGACCCCGAGATCACTCCCTATGATGACGTCAGGCATTACGCGTACGAGGGAGATGGCAACACTAGCGGCTCTCTCTCATCATTGGCTAGCTGTAAGTTTTTTCTTTATATCTTCGGTAATAAATCGGCTATAAACGCTCAGAAATTAGCGATATAAGTAAACTAATATTGATAGTGTAATAATAATATGGGACAAGATTTATATCGACTTTGATATACGCAAGATTTTAATAAAACTTCTTGAACGTATAGTCTGTCTCGCTAACCATCATCATCACTTAAAACGTCGAGTAATATACAAATTCGCGATTATATCAAAACTGTTATTTATGTTGTTAAATCATTACGACCCACATTATATTAGGCTATAGATTTTCTATTGGTGTTTGATTTAGATATTTCTTTGGTAGATCCTTTAAATACGTTTTGGAAAATGACTATCCCGAGTACAGTTAGGAAATGATTCAGTAACGACTTAGCGCGAACCTTGACTACCGTATGTCATTAGGGAAGTACAGTCAGTCACTATGTAAGTCGTTTCTGAATCTCACTACAGTACAATTATATCAAACTAGCAAACTCGGCGAACTCCGTTTCGCCACCAGATGGCTTCGTTTTATGTAACATTTCGTTTGGTGATCCCGCTTTTCTGTTGAAATTTTTCCTGAATTTTCTTTGCTATAAACCTCACGAAGCCCGAGACCTTTCCAACGAATGCAAAACCGTGGAAATCGGTTCGTGCGTTCTGGAGTTATAGCGTCAGGAAGGAAAACCCGACTTATTTTTATATAGTACATGAAATGTATTGATTTCCTTTTGTGTCACACCTGCCATGTAGGTATAGTTAGACGTATAATACACGGTGTCACTTTCTTTGGCCCGCCGCCGAGTTGCACATGCCAAAAACGATTTATAGTAAGTGTGCATTTTGGCACTATTGACTTATTCCTATTAAGGTTTAATGATAAGTCGACATCAATCATACCAAAATTATGGGAATTTTAAAATAATAATTTGACTCCAAGTCTGATAGTTTGCTTGAAAGTAGTCTAAAATTCATCTATCAACTCAGGAAGTTTCAAGATATTTCCATTTCCACTAAGATTTTAGATTCGATTAAATATATGTGTTATGTGTCTTGTGGTTACCTGATCGAGATCGCTCGAAAGCGATAAGGCCGCCAGTTTCCTCCTTTTTAATGAATTATGTCAATTGCTTTTTATTTCTGTATGCAACGTTAGTTACAACAAGTGTTAATTAATAAATAAATTAATATTCGTTTTATAATAACATTCGCGTCAAGACGTAAAATTTGAAACCATATAAAAACTTCGAGAACTCTACCAATAGTTTTTAACTAACATGTATGTGCGCAAGCCGCTTCAGCAATCACAACGGTAGAAAAAGTTCGAGTAACTTCTCAATGATTACAGTAATTGATGCCATTTCACTACATACAGTACTCGATTTAATGAGCCAAATGACGTGCGATACGAGAAACGAATAATTAACGAACATTCTGTGCGTTTTATATTCCGTTGGTTGCCACAAAACATTCATGGATTCAATGATTTCGGTACATTATGGATTATATCCTTTGATATAATTCAAAAACATGGCTTATTGTTACTGTGATTTAACGTTACTTAATAAATTACAATATGTAAACATATTTTTGGTATTTTCTAGCAAATATTCTCGTTCGAATGTAAAAGTTCAATGACCTGAAAGATATAAGGGATAAATCGAAATGTATTTATTGGTACACTTACGAACGTCAATATTAAAAAGTTTGGAATGTCTAAATTTACATTTTCAGACACTTGTCTGGCAAATAATTTAGCTAGAGTTGTTTGTTGTTAGTTTTACCAAAAAAAATAAATCAAAACCCTTACTAAGCTTCTCTTCTCACATATATTATGTCCACAGGTACCGATGATGAAGACCTAAAGTTCAACTATCTATCGACATTCGGGCCGCGGTTCCGCAAACTAGCAGATATGTATGGTGATTCGGATGACGACAGAGCGCCCCACGAGGAGTCCTGGTGCTAGCATCACGCTTGGCTCGTGTAGCCACACCAAGTCACCTTTGTATAGGCGTTTTTGACTATCTGGGTTTTTGGTCAGTGTGTTGTGAGTGACCCCACCGTAAGTGACTTTGTGATTACGCATTATGGCGTTTAGTGCTTAATGAAGACGCGGGTAGAATTGTAATGTCCAATGTTTTGGACAAAATACTTTCTGTATTTTTCTTTATTTTATTTAATGAGTATCTACTGCTCTCTAAGGCTTTTATGAATTTAAAAATAACTATTTAGAAGCTGATGTACATAATTCTTGGATAATCCAATATCACACAAATAGATTTCATTCTTGCGAATTTAATTTATGCAGGTAGTGCAGTATCTACCCGCATCTATGTCAATCGCTTGTTATTACAATGAACATATTTTCTAAGATGGCGAAAATTCCTAGTGAATTAGAACAATTTAAAACGAAATGTGTAAAAAGTTAGCATTTTTCGATGTTAATATGTTTTAAGAATTGACTGATTTGTATCGTTGTTTAGGCATCGTTGTAGAAATACCTAAATTACTTCTTGTATGTAATTTTATAAATAACACTTAAGGAAAATACTTATAATCTTAATTAAGTTAGATTACTGCATTTTTTGTATGGTTGTAAATTATTCGAAAAACGTAGTTTTCATAGTATTATTAATTGACATTTATGACAGTTATAGTTAAATTTAAGTGCCATTGATTTCAATTCTATGTATTTTGTTTGCAAAGAAGTTGCCAGCGTAAAAAATGGTGATATATCCCGCCCATTTTCGATTTTGTTTAATAATTTAGTTATAAGTTTTTTTTTACTTTTTGATGTCAATTGGTTTAGTTCGCTATCCAGCGTTTATGTTGTAACGATATCGTCCAGTTATTAATATGGTGCATTCGAAATAAATGTTTAAAATTAAAATTTTAGTTTCTTGTGGAAAACCTTTTCGTGTTTACATTAATGAACGGTAATAGTTAATTAATTGAAGTTAGACCTCTGTAAATATGTAAATTAAATCCTTATTCATACTTATGCATAAGTAATTTTATATGACTAAAATACAGGTATCCCAAGATCATTGCTAAAATATCAAATCTTGTTATCCCATACAAATTTACGCTGTAATTAATGCGGTAGAGAACCTTTTTTTCATAACTGTTCGTAAGAAACAGTTTTTTTTATTTTTTTTATTAATAATTTTATGGCCTGGTAACGAGACCTTTAAGCCAAATAAGAAACAGTAGGACGATTCTGTAAACTAGCGGATTTTAACAGGAACTCACCTTATTCACCTCTATGGTTTATGGAACACGATTTATCATTCTGCTGGATGAGGTGACTTCGAAATTTCGAGATTTTCAGAATACACTTATTTTCATTTGTTTTCATTACTTGCATTGGACTTGGGACACCATGTAAGAGGCGATTATACAAGGTGTCTTATAATTATGCATATCAACGAAGTGTTATATTCACTAGTATAACTTCTACATCTCTTGGTGTCTAGGATCTATCCATTGTAACATTCCTAAAATATAATGCTTTACCGAATTCCATAAATGTCATTACTTAAGTATTAAGTACTGTCAATCTTAGACAGATATTAAAACAAATAGGCAGCTTGATTTAGTTTATAGAACGCAGGTTCGAAGTAAATAATATTAGAACCAATTTTGAAATTCTTCTATGTTGACAATTGCGTTCATATTTTTTCATATACCAGTTGGATATAAAAAATCACTATTATACTCTGTATTTTGTGTTGCTCTTGTTAACATCTCAAAACGAGTGTTATGAGTTTGTATTTGTGTTAAACGTATACGTGTACGTACGTATAGTCTAAATAAAAATCTTAGAGAGGCCAAGCAGCGAATGCGTAGGTTACTGTGTGGCAGCGTTTTATTACTTATCTGTATACCGTGATTTTTTTCTATGGATTCAAATACCAGCCGTTTTGTGAAATTTTCGCGTTCAGTACCTGTTTAGTAATACTTATACCTATCAGCTGTATTTACTCTAATTAAATATTTGGGTCATGCCTTTCCGTCATTAATCTTTTTGATTTATTGTGTCCACAAAGACTAAAATAGCTATCAAAATAAATATTTAAGCGAAAAAGAGCTTCTAAAGTCTAGCTAAGTTATAGAATTAATTTTTGTTTTTTTATTACTATGGTTTGTCAAAAGTCCTAAGCGACCTCTGTAACAATATTTTATGAAAATATTGACAGCCCGGTTCCCGCTTATTTTGACATTGACAGTTCGATGTATCTTTAGTGAAAACGATCTCGTATTGTCAAGTTAAATACCATAACGTATTTTTATTCTTTAATTAGTGCTTTTTTAATGTATCCATTATTTTGCGTACAAATAGTTTGTAATATTAATATAGCTATAAGAAATGTTTCTAATTCCTACATTCCAAAACCAAGTTCGATGTTGATGTATTTTAATATAATCGGAGCAATTATTCGTACTTAGAAATTTGAGGGGTCATTCAATATGTATATATGATCACCACTGAATGTGATTAAAACCACTGCCATGAAATTTTTTAACGTAATACAAAGTTATGGTCTTGTATTAAAACTTAAATATAACACAATGGTCCAAATTTAATTTGATTAGTAAATTATTGTTTCGAACTTAACTCTATTTTGACTTTGACAAAGCAAACGACAACTAACATCAGTGGCAAATAGTTGTATGAGAAATTTTAGTACTGCTCGTAGCCGCCAGAGGCGCTGTAAGGTTTTTCATACAAATATTCATACATATGCGTATTAAGCGTTTAATACTATCGATATTCACAAAATACCGTTAATGTGTTTACTCTTAATTTCTCAGCAATAGTAACAATATTTTTTAATATGAGACCATGCGGTAAAATTTGTTCTAAGTGACAAATGAACCTAGTGTGTTTGTTTAGGTATAAACGATGTGCATATTGATGTATTGTCTGTGGAACATTTATATTAAATAATTGCAGTAATTTGTAAATAATTATTGCGTATGCGGTCTTGTTTCTGGTTATATGATTTTTTAACTATAATCGACCCGAGTAAACTATACAAGTTCATATAGACATGTTTTGATTCAAGTCCGCGTAAATAAGCAAAAAGAACAAAATTATAAAGTTATAGCAAACAGCTATATAAGTATACCTATTAATACAAAATATAAAGGGTAATTCTAAATTCAAACCTGAATTATATCAATTTGTATAGGAGATTAAGCATTTTCTTTACAAGCATTGTTACATTTCAAAGCTTGCAGAGTCGAATTTGCCAGCATTTGATCCTCATAAATATTCACATTGTACATCTTGCTTTGTATGTTGAAGCTACTGGCGAAAGGTCAAGATGCTAGTCGGGTCTTTGAGATTGATATTATAGTGCACAATTACGAATTCAAGTTTATTTTATTCAATAATTTTCGTACATTTCATATGATTAAAGTTTGTTCCACACAAAAGTCAATATTATTTTCTTTTAAAAAATAATAAAGTACATAGATTATAATTTCTGTTGAAATATTCGTATAATCAGAAACAAAAGATGATGGGTTCGAATGTGTGAAAAAGAATGTAAAAGAAAGTATTTTATGCGTAGGCTAAAACAGAAGAGTCCGACTGAAGATTGTCATATTATATTAATTAGTTAAGGACTTATAATTTTTAAATTGTTTATATAGAAATAAAAATATTCAATTCAGCATTGAAATAAAGTGATGATATTGAGAATTTAGTTTAATATTGACATTCCTATATAATATTAAAATTTTCATTCGCATTGTAAGCTGAACAATGTTCAACAAAATGTGTGGCTAAAATATGAAAATTAACTTCGAATACAAACAAGTTTAGTCCCAAATCGCAGACACAATGCATGGGTAAACCACACAAAATTTCAGTGTACTAAGCTGTTAAAAGCAACGATCCCAAACTTTATTATATTTCGGGCTGCGCTGAAATATTGTCACCTAAAACTAGTTGGGACCCAACAAATTAAGATATTTTATATCGCAATATACGTTTAAAATTATAAATAACTTTTGTCTAAACAGTTTTAACCTTGTTTTTAATTTATTTATTTAATTTTTAAATATTAATCAATTTATACAAGTGTCGGGTCACGTGACGTCAGACGTGTGTGACGAACATGCACCACAAAGTTTGTAATTGCCTCAGCAGCACTGAAGTAAGTTAACGCAATTATTTCCATTGCTACTCGGAGCTACTCATTGGTCTAGTGGTTAGTACCCCTGACTGCGAATCAATGGGTCCCGGGTTCGATCCCCGGCTGAGACGAACATAGATGTGATGAGCATTTGGTGTTGTGCTTAGGTCTTGGGTGTTTCAATATGTATTTATATATTCTATCTATAATATGTATGTATATCCGTTGCCTAGTACCCATAACACAAGCTTCACCAGCTTAGCATGGGACTAGGTCAATTGGTGTGAATTGTCTTTAAAAAAAAAAAAAAACTCGCATGAGAATTGCTCAACAAAAACAAAGTCATGGAGCCGCGCACGGCGCACCCCTACAACTTATCCTGTGGTCCCTAAATACGAAATAAAAAAGGTAATTTAGGTTATCCTTAACCCAACGAAGCGTATTGCAACTTTAAACACAAAACTAAGGAAAGTTCCAGAAAATATACTGCACATTGTTTACTGTGGTGGGAGTGAGCCGTTCTGTGCAATGATCCGTGAAAACTGGCGTACGCGACTTAGCCAGGGATTTGGTCAAAATTGGCATCGCGCCAGCCTTATTCCATGAAAAATGATTTTTTTGTGATTCACTCGGCAGTGCGGCGTTTGTGAGGTTTTAAAATCCATTAGCTTCCTCGAATTAGGTGCCTTCCTTTGATCAAAGGAAATTTTAAATTATTGGCCTGGTATTGGCTTTATTTTTATATTTAGATTTATTTTGAAATGCTTAAAAGCATAATACGCTTTTCGGTTTGGAAACCAAAGGCGCCAAATCTGTTTTAGCACGCAAATCAAAGTTATTCTACAAGTACATTAGTGTTAAGAAGTTTAGCATGTGTATTCGGAGATCATAATTTACTCCGTTCAAAATCATAACATTATAATTAAGTTTGATCAACCAGACTAATTTGTGTCCAAAGACAAAATCGTCTGGGATTCTGAAAGCTGATCAGTTTGATTAGTTTCGAATCCTTTTATGTAACTATGAGATTGGTTGAGAGCGAACAGAGAAAACATGAAATGAGTAAATTTTTCGCACACGTAATAAATAAAGTAGAAAAAGGCTTTGGTTGATTTTTTTACTTAGAGCCTCTGCTTTATTTAATTTCATATTTCGAGCTTAACTCTTTAATCACGTGGCAGATCAGTGTTTTAATTAAAGCAATGATGAAACAGCTTCAGTCTTTGATGATGATGGAATTATGTAAGAGTCACGATTTTTTTTTTCCACTGCCCTTGTCAATAGAACGCTTAAAATAACATTAACCCTTAAATAGAGTACAGTGTTTTTTGTGAACAGCCTAAAAGTTTGCAAGCAAAACAAAAGCCATTCAAAAGCAAATTCCGAGCCATTACGTCTCCAAAATAGCTGATAGTTTAGTTTGTTTCTCCCTCGGGTCATATTCTAGTTTACGCGTATGCAAATAATCTTAGCTACGCATAACGTACGCCGAGATAATGATACTTTATACCGTGAATTTATGCTCATAGAGCCGTTATTTAATCGAGCCTCGTAAAATAGCCTTTATCAGTGCGGAATACGAGCGATAGTTATATCACGATATGTATATAAAAATCCTAGATGGTGGTTTTATAGATCGATTATAATGAAATCGTGTTTATTTTATTAGCGTTTGCTTTTTCTTTATGCATAGCTTTGAAATAATTTTAATTTCTAGGCTTATACAATTTGAACACATTGGATATTTTAATTATGTTTGATGTGATAACGTCTTTAAAATCGTTTTAGTCGGGTGACATGTGTCACACCAAAACCTCACGAGCGCGATCGCAGGTATAACGAGAGAGAGACGGACCGATCTCCCGTCTCTCTCACTCTAGCGGCATACAAACGAATGGAGATTTGTATGAATGTATGTATGAAGAAAAATGTATATCATAGTCGAATAAGTAAACTTGTCATTTTACACCCGAAATTTATCATCAAAAGTGTGAATAAAACGATAGATGTAATTTAAAATTTGAAAAAATTGTTATCTTCATTAATTCCTTACTTCCCAAAAACTTATATCACCAATAAGACGTTATCACGTAAACATCTCGATCGTAAACCTACTTTACAAACAACCAATAATTTTTTTTTTAGAATTGCAGTAAAACTTGGTTAAACATAATGAGTACAGTAAGTCTAATTTATTTTTGAAGTTATACTCTAGGCGCGTTAGGGGAAAATGATGAGACTAAATTTTTACGATGCGCTCGCACACCTTCACCAAAAGCCGACACCCTGAAGTTAGCTATAGTCAACAGTCAGTTTTTTTCTATTGTTAGTGTCGTTTCCTACAAACATTGAATAAAAATTTAGAAAAGAAGTATAACGTCTAACGCGTACATAAGTACACACACGTTTTTTTAAAAGAAGTGTAATAGCATATCGGTTACATTCTCATAGATAACTAATTACGTACAAGTGGAGGAGGGTATACCGGTAATTTTTTCACCATTCATACTTTTTAACATGTAATGTAAATATCAGGATACCAATACAATCTCAAAGATCTCGAAAGTAAAAAAGAAACTCAGCTTACCCCCATTGTGTGGGTATTTCATAAATATTCAGTGAAATAAACATGTGTTCAACTCGAAAATCGTATCTAGAACAATTGGGATGTCGGCTTAACAGCTGCGCCTTGACCATTGTCATTTACATGTTCGATTTCTACATATTTTTGCAACTTGATATTAAAATTAGAAATTTTAAATTTTTAAATTACTAGTACTCTCTTCTAGAGGCTAATAATTGTAAAGACGCACGGCTGATAATCATAACCGGCATAAGAACTCAATAATATAATACTGCTGCCATTCACATTTAACACCTCAATAAAGTGCTTGGAGATACAGCATTTCTACATCAAACCGCAGGAACCGATATTTTTTTTGGAATTCGCTGTTGGCCTGAAGGACCTTTATAGCTCAGCTCAGGCTAGGACACGATCAATACTTAGACCTCATATATATCTATGGGGACATGGGTGCCTCTTTTCTTGAGGGTTTTGGAACGGGGCACTGACGGAACGCCGTCAAGGTTTTAATCAACCTTTCAAATAATAATGTGTCTTCGATTTCCAGCTTTTACATACTTCAATATTTTTTTAACTTAATGACACTAATATATTAAAATTAATCGATGTTTTGAGTGCTATTAATCAGACAGAGGCGTTAGTTGACACACGACGACCGATGCGTTTACTAAATTTCAATCATATTTAATGACTGTGCCACGACATACATATGTGTACATAAATATATAAACAGCATATACATAAATATCTCCTTAGATTATAATCCAGATGAAATATAGATAAAGCTTAGTTAGAGAAACATTTGCAGTACCAATATCATACAATATAAATTTACCGGTTTTATGAATCTTCGGACCGTCTTTTTCACAATTAAGTTTACCCGAGAGCCGACAAAGGGCAATGATTATAACGGTAAATCCCCTAATTAAAAGTTAAATCCCTCAGGAAGTTCAGACTGAGTAATGCCTTAAATATTCTTGTCGACGCTGAAGACTTCTTTTAAATAATGTTATATAACTATATTTTTTGTAAAAATGATAAGAAAATTATTTTTGTGATCCTTTGAAACGAACTTGATAATTTTTTTTATACTGAATATTGTTTTTGACTCAACGAATTAAATAATCTATGCATTACTCATGAAGTATCTATTCTGGTCTAGTTTTGTTAATTTGGAAATATTTCCGTTATTGTAGAATAAAAATAAACCTTCATCAGCCCAGAAGTACACTGACAGCTGATCGTACCCAGCATATGAATTCCTATTCGGTCGAGCTTTGAAATTGTATTATAAGCTCCGCTAGAAATAAGTTTCTGTCCTGCATTTGTATCGGAGAAATAGTCTTTATTAACAAGACTGGCTATGGGCATACATGATAGTAGTATGGATTCCCGGGCACTGCCTCACCCACTGCTTTGGTAAAAAAAGCTGTTTCGGAGGCAGCGCCCGCCAAAAAAAAAAAAAAAAAAAAAAAAAGTTTGTACTCTAACCCCACTAAACAGGACGTGTGGAGTCGAATGCACTCACTCCTGAAGTGATAGCTCTAACCGTTCCAGAGATAGCTTTCCCAAAACCCTCGCTAATTACTTACTAATCACCTTATCAGCTACTATTTCCTGCACGAAATTCCCACTCATTATCTAATTACTTAATGACTCAGTACGAATGCATCGTTATCTACTTTCCTACATTCACTAACCCGATCTGTGGCTCTAAAAGAAAAATAGAATAAACTATATCTAACCTAACCTAACCTACGGGTCTAAGCAAACAACAATAAATATACCTAACCTACATTAACACCATTATCTATAATAAAATTAGGTGTAAGGGTTACATATTTAAATAAAACATTTTTATTCCAGGTATTATTCTTTTATTTATATGTCCATTATGTTTCTATACAAATTTACTAGCACCGTATCATTGTTCTCTGAGTCACACGTAAAATTTCTAAGGAAGTCTTCTAATCTCATCCCCCTGAACTTGTAATATATGTATACCAAACAGTACTCTCCGCACACCGCCGATAGGTAATCCTGAACCGTAAGGCTATTGTATCTCCACATGCAACAATTCCTCCTTAAAAATCCTTCTATTGCTTCAATAGGTTTCCGTCCAAACGAATCAAAGTATTCCCCAACTCTTTCGACGTTTATATGAATAGCCACCCAATGAGACCCCGGCTGTGAATCAGGGTCAAGATTGCATATGATAAGTGCTGGCACCTGAGCATACATCGGCAATCGATTTGAAGGATAAACGTTGCTCTGGAGGCTGGGATGTATTCTACGAAGACTCATTTGCACTTCTAGTGTGTTCATACTTTTATATGCGTTTACTCCCCTACCCTTTCAATCTTTTACTGACTACATTTATTACTATCAATTCATATTTGTACCAATGTATTTAAACACACATAATATGATCTCAACATAAGTAATGAGTCTCTTTGTAAAAAAAAGTAATGAAGGTAAATAAAAACCATGTCATATTCGATTACATTATATTTTATTATTCTAAATATCATAATAATTACATAAGTGATTGCTTAACTACTATAATCCACACATACATTTCTGTTCTTATCTATTTCTATAATATTTGAAAACTCTGCGTAAACTACACAGTTAATTGTTTCAGTCAATGCGCTCTCGAATCTTACTTCCATTCTTACACTACCATGGCGTACAAGATTCCAATGCACATTAGAGTTAGCCGACAAGTCAGGTGTTAAATCAAAAGCTAGTAAACAGTATCCATTTGAATATTGCTCCCTCGATATTCCATTACCTTCGTTAAGAAAATGTATACCGGTGCCTGAGTACAGGGTGTGGTATGCGCTAGTAAATACATCGTTTGGAAATGATGGTTGTAACGATTTTGAAGGTATCTGTTGACCATCTATATATAGGCTAAATGAGCAAATACCAAAATTTTCAAAATTGAAAGGATTTTTAACATAACTACCGTTGAATGCTGTATTATTCACAAAACCTATAATACATCTCTTAGGAACCTGTCCTAAAAATATATTGTCCAGTGTTTTACCCTGCACACCAGCTGGTATGGTCAGGACTTTCACTTCACCTCTTGTAATAGGATATTTAGCCGTAGTAGTGGCAAGAACCTTTTGATGAGCTATTAGTATTGATGGATTAATTTTTGCTCTGCGTATTATTAAAGTTGCATCTGTTATACAGACTTTGTACTTATTATCTGCATTCTGTGACATGAGGTTAAATGTTTCTCTCGATCTAACTAATTTTATAGATAATTCGACCCCGTTAATGAGGAATTTATCTTGATTGAATATATCCCCATGTAAATGCCCAATCATTTCAACATCCTTACCATCCTTTGAAAGTTGTTGTCTTTTGTAAAAGCCCTTGTTTGCCTCATTAGTTTCATTCATTTTACCAGCTGTATCCTCGTACCACAAACCACATGTCAAATGTGATTGTTTGGCGGATGATGAATAATTTAATAGAGTTTCTATGAAAGCGCGATATGCATAAGTATTATTTGGGGGTGACACAAGTTTTTGGTTTAGGTAAACATCCAATTGGTTAAATAAAGAATGTAACCAATTATTGACTGGTGCCACTACATTAGCTGCATTAACTGCAGAACCATCTTGATTTTTAATTTGAGCCTTGAGATGGAGTAGTGTATGCGAAAGGTCTATGTAGTCATCTCCTGTACCAGGTACTTGGAATTCGATAGGTCCATCATCACTTAATGAAGAAATTGGTTTGTAATGTATCCAGTGTCCATATTCGATACTTGTTTGTGTGGAAGGAAGAGCAAACAGATCCAATTCAGATTTAACACACTCACATGAATGATTATGAATAAATGACATTATGATTAGTTTGAAAATATATCCTTGGAAATATTAATATTTTTGTTCCTTGTTTTCTTTGAAGCGCCTTTCACTTTGAGGGGTGAAACTCGAATGAGCTCATTACAATATTTTCGTCTCTTATTAACACCCGATCCAGTCATAAGTTTATCAATTTTGGTATCAACTTTGCGTTTAAGGTTAGAACTAGCCTCTTTCAATCGATTTTTAATGGATTCTTTAATAGGACGACTAGCTACAACATCTGACAAAAGCCCAATACCGCTGTTAAGTGCTTCTTTTCCAATCACCTTAGCACCACTAGTGAGTAAAGGTAGCACACTTCGAAATAACCCCCCAAGAAAACTTCCAATACCATGACCACGTTGATGTAAGGCTCCTTTGTAGATTACATTTATACCAGCCCCAGCTTGTTGCGAATAATAATGTTCATAAGGACATATAAAAGTTTCTTGAGGTGTATACATTTTAAAAAGGAAATATAGATTATATTTTTTTAAAATGAAGTTTCACACACGATGTACCGTATTGAAATGGTACCGCATTTCCCGTGGTTGTTCTTATATCTATCTCAATAACATCAAATTCTCTTCTCATTACCGGTAAATAATGTGGTGGTGAAAATATATGCATTTTATTTGAACCATATATGTATTTAGCAGGATCTAAGGGTATAATTCTCAATAGGGGTGTCATGACATCACCAACAATTTGTGGTTCTATAATATCGCAATACACAAATAATTGCGATGGTAACCCCAAATGTAGATTAGCAGGGCGTTTACCGATATTATGATTTACTAAATTGGTATCTGGCTCAAATCCAAGTTGAAAGCTCAAATTAGGTGATAGAGATAGTGAAATTATTGATGGATCCTTTACTGCAACAGAAACAAACTTTGACACGGTGTCCTGACGAAAACTAACTTTCTCTTTCGAATTTAAAGCAATAAGAATATTTTGTATATTATCATAGTTGGTGGCTGGTATATGGTTCTTATACATTAGTGTGGTCTCTTCGTTATTGATGGTAGTTTTTTTACTTATGTATATGATATTTTCATGTTCTTGCACGGAGAACATAGTAGAGGGATATTGAAACTCAACTATACCTACCATCCATTCTCCTTCTAATGTAATGGCTTTAGGTAGTTTTGTAGAAAAATTTGATGTCATATTTCCCGGGAAATATTGTGTGGAACTATTGCTGAGTAAAGTTAAATAGAAACTTTCCTTCATTGTAGATTTTTAATATTCGACAGTAAGACCCAAGAATTAAATTTGTTAGGATATCCTTTCCATTTAACTAATACTTCCTTTCTAATACCGCTTTTACGTGATCTGATGATTTTATCAATTTTATATTCGGAAGTGGGGGAAAAAGTTATTTTTTGTAATTCTTTTTCATAAAAAGTTCCTGTTATTGATTCATTTTCTAAGTCGTTTAAAGTGTATACAACCCACGGGGAACGATCTATAATCGAAGTAATGATAAAAATTTCATTACTCCAATTACTTTCATAACCTTTTTGAAAAACATGTTTGTATTTTGTAATTCTTACATAGTCACCAACGTTAAACTTAGGTACTTTGTTTAAACTTGAAATATAAGTCTTTTCATCATAATATAAATTCCGCCAAACTTCCATAATGTTTTCCATTTTAACATCACATGGTCTCATCTTGATACTAGAGTGCACACTGTGATTATAAGAACTAACCAAATCTTGTAAAATATCTATATAACGATAAGTATTCTTATGTGTAAAATAACGCCACATTTTCATTTTCAATGTTCTCTGAAATCGTTCTACTATACTTGCCTTTATATCTGGATTATTTGTAGTGTAATAATTTATATTTTTACGTTTTAAATAAGTTTGGACATCCTTAGATACAAATTCCGTACCCTTATCTGATTGAATATGTCTAGGAACAGTTTTAGCTTCATCAAAGATGCTAGTTAAACACGTTTTTATTGTGCATGAATCCTTCTTTTTCATTGCTCTAACATAAGCATACTTACTAAAGGCGTCAATAACACACAAAATATATTTATATCCATCATTATATTCTATGTAAGTTCTTAAATCACTTAAATCAGCTTGCCACAATTCATTAATATTTGATAAAATATATTTATTACGTGGGAATTTTTTTATAACCGGTTTATGTAATGTATATGTTTCTTGAGACTGCAACCATTTCGAAACGTCACTTTTTGAGATTTTTCCATTCATTGCCTTTGTTAACTTATTGACACTGCTGTAACCAGCTGGATGTGAAATATCATAATAGATGCGATGTAACTCTAATACGGGGTCCATTTCTCCCAATCACTTTTGTTTCTCAATTTATTGATGTGTTTAGATTGTGTTGGAGTTGAGGAAACCTCAGTTTGTGATTCTTGAATCAATGTTTTATCTTTACTATTAAGGTCAGATATATATTTGATTCTTTTCAGATTACCAATGTATGTTAGCGGTGTATTTATATCATTTAAAAACTTGGCGAATATTTCCCAACCGATTGGATCAGATCTCTTCGAGGGTCGTAAGATGTCATTCACTAAATCTATAATATTACTCCCTGGTATCTCTTGTCCACTAATGACAACTGTTCCATTTTTATTCCATTGCAATTGATCTGTTTTATTTAATATTGTATCCATCAATAATTCACCCCTCCTCATATAAGTTTTAGGAATTAATTTTAATATTTCTTTTGGTTGTAACCCATATGCGATGTCTTCACCCGTTGGGGGTTGTTTAACATTTAGCATTTTTTCATTTTCACTGGTAGTTATATTATTGATGTTCCGGTTTTCATTAGTATTATCATTTATTACCTTTTCAGTTATTGTTATTTCTTGAGGTTGACGTTCTTCCATGGAGTAATGTAAGTATCTTTGTAAAATTTGTAGATAAAGCGCCCATTTTTCGCGATCATCCAATTTACTTGATATAATTTTTTCCATTTCTAAATCCAATCTACTTTGCGGTGTTGCTTTATTTTCATTCTGATGTTTAAGTTTATCAATAAAGTCTTGCTCAACAAGAAGCATTTTTTTTGTGTTCATTGTGATTTATTAAAACAACTTACAAGGGTGCTTAGAATTGTACCCAAAATTATGGGAAGAAAGGACCCTCCTTTTTGTATTAATATATTTTTCCTGTATTCAAAACTTTTTCCTTTACTGATCAGATTACGTAAGAGATTTTTAATTTTTTTTAATTTTGTTTTTGTATTCTCTTTTAAAGGTACTTTTCCTTGTAAAACATTGTGAATACATTCACATATACAGTTAATTTCTTGATTATTACAAGACTTCAGTAATATCCTACGATGTTTGGGTTTTAATTTATGTAAAGCTGATAACAAATCCTTATGCGTTGTTATTCGTTGATGCATGGTTCATTACTGGCTTAGAGTGACTGATTACAAAGATACTTATACCTTTTCATAGGAACATATATTGTACAAAAATTAATAGATTCAAATATTTTAGATTTTATGCGGCGAGCATCATCAGTGTTTTGTTTCAAATCAATCATTAAATAACCATGAGCTTCTTTAGTAGCATCGGTATATGAATCTTCAATAAACTTCGTGTCTTCCGGTGAAACTTGTCTAGCTAGAAATCGTATTTGAGTTTTGTCACGGGGATTTTTAAAATAAATAATATAACTTGAATTAAGTGAAATGTCGCGCTGTCCTCTTCCTTGATGAAATAAGTTTTGGGTTATGTAAAAAACACTCAAATTTCTATGGTGACTACCTTTTGTAAATATATCAACAACTCGACCATCAGATTCCCTCATTAAGTCATCTATTATAATCAAATGTGGATTTTTACCATCAAACATTTGCAATTCCGGTAGTCCTTGGTGGTAATTTACTCCAGGTATATTATATAGCGGCTGCATTTCATCATAACACCATGTTATTTCTAAAAAAATCTCATTACATATGCTACTTTTATGCTTAATGAAATTTGCAACAAAGTTAGATTTTCCACATCCACTAGGTCCTGCTACGATGGCAGCAAAGGGATGAACAAAATGAATCATTATTTTTGACTTCTGTCTTCTTCAGGGAAAGGAATAAAACTAAGTTGATATTTTAAAAACAATTTATTTATATGAAATATACAAAAAATGTAAGTGTTATATCACAATATTAATGTACAGTACACGTTTATACATTATACATGTACAAAACAAATTTATTTTACATAAAAAATTATAATTTGTTATATTTACAATAATGATTAACTCAATTACATACTATTGATTTGGTAATGACCTATAGGTAACGTATCGATTTTGTTTGGTAAAATGTACCGCTTTGTGTCATTAAAAGATAAACACACCTTATTTATTTCCTGTGTAAAAATTGTATGTTTTAATGATCTAAACCGATACATTTTACAATGCTGTACGTTTTTATTGAACAAACACGACTTATAATTATCCAACGTTAATTTTTTAGTGACACATTTGTTAACACCCTTCGCCTTAGTAATAATTTTATCATCTACCTGTAATGCATACATTTTTGATCGCAAACCCACAAATTCTGTAAAGATTTTACCACAATTTTCATCTTTGAAATAACCTAATTTTTTCTTATTTACTTGAGGAAAATTAAAAACATTGTTTGGATTATAATCTGATGTATCGAAATGTGTACAAATGTCTGGCTTTATATCATTATAAAAGTTACTAGTAAATATTTGATAAATGAGACTGTCAGTATCTGTATACAGTAGTTTCAGATTTGAAGTAAATTTCTCTTTCATGTAATTATAGTGGAAATCATACATCAGCGTTTTAGATATATCTAATATACAAAATCCGAGATAAATAGGTTTATTATAAATTAATTTCATTTTGTTTAATTGAATTGCAACAAGACTATCAGAAAATATTGAAACACTGTGAAAATGTGGTTGAGCAATTAGATCCCCAGCCCCCAAAACTTTGCCCCTATTTTCCCAGTGGGTTAACAGTTTAACGTTAACTCGTTTCTCAATATTTTCCATAGTCTTACCAAAAACTGCGTTGTTCATGAGTTTATAGAAATCTTTCTCAAAATCAGAATTAGCTCGAGTTCTTAATTGTGTATTAAGGTCTATATATTTCTTTAACCATGGACTCTGCTTAAATTTTAATATTCTATAAACTTTTAATAATTTTAAACCCATTTTCAAACATTGAATTAAATTTCGATAATGAATAATATATTTGGATTTATTTTTTAAGTTTGGAATCAATCTAATTTCCTTAGCGTCCCCAACTGGTATATTTTCTGGACAAAGAGGTAAATCTGAATGTTTATCATGTAAATCCACCGGATACTCCAGATCTACTTCTAAGATAAAACCTATATCTGATGAACAACTAACATTAAAATCTGTATCAGCACTAACCCACTCAAAACCACCTGTAGGTAGATATTGTGACATTGCCCAACCATATAGATTATTGGCATCGAAATACATTAAGAATGACTCTTTATCTTTCGCATTATAGTCAGACATGAAAACATTATTTGCTTTTGCATAGCGAGTGCTACATTGCGAAACACCACCACGAATTCCTGATTTAATAAAAGCAATCATATCTATATCAGAAAGTAATTCAATCTCTGTTTTAGTATGTTTTAACATAGCATCCCAACTTAATCCAGGTGCTGTATAGTAATGAGCCGGGTCTAAATCGTACGTTTTAATGCAAACACACCTAAAATTTTCAAAAATATCTGCTAACAATAAAACATCAGTTTTTAAATAAAGATTTGAATAATCCAACATATTTTTACAATTGAAATGATTCCAAACATCTTTGGCATGTTTGTAATCTTCATTAGAAATAATGGAATCTGTGAGACTACTGTAAAAGTGTGGAAGATCTGGAAGTTGATTGTAGTTTAAAGTATCAAAATCTTTAATGAATTCATATGGAAATACACCTTTTTTAGTCAGCCGTTTAAAGTCTTCTGAATTGGGAAAGCATTTTGATAGTTCATTAAAATTATTTTTTGTTAAATTTTTTGCTAAAGTATCTAAGCTACTGGGTAAAAATTTTAGGGAATCCACAAAACGTAAAGATACATTACTGTTATTGATTTTAAGAACCTTTGAAAATGATATGTATTTTTCTTTATTTTGTGGGAGAACTTCTACCTGACCTTCATCAAAGTTTAAGGCATGTACGATAAAATGTGCATCATAATGGCTTAAATTGTGCAAGAAGACTGGTATAGTGTAAGGTACTCTAAATTTTTCTGAACAAACTTTATGTATGACCCCAACAAATTCCCCAGTAAACCAATCGTGGTAAATCATTGAATTCCCACACAAAATTTTATCACAAATATAACAATGAACAGATTTGTTAACTATATCTTGCTGAATTGGTGATATTTTATTAGCAACTTTTTGGAAACCAATTTTTTTAACAATTGTTGTCAAATTATCTTTCAGGGTTTCCATAAATTTTAAAGCACAGTTTTCACCAGTATATGTTACATATTTAGACAATTTATCATCGTATGAGCATTTAATGTAGTATCCAAAACTATACACATTATGTTTTTGTACATTTATTGTATGTGATTTTGAAGGATCGTTTGAACATGATGCTATGGGACTTAAAAAAGCCTCAAAATCCGCATATATAACAAAAGGTAACATCAATTTACGTTGAAATTTATCAAAACTTAATTTACATTCAGAAACAATATCGCCCCACCAATTTCTTTTATTTTTATCTAAGCTTGGTATTTGTGTACAAATATGTCTGCAATCATTTATTTGATGATTATTTAAACGTTCAGATGTTGAAAAATATTGTAAACAAAAGTCACATAGATATATAGCTTCCTTGGATTTTGAAACTTGACTACTTATTAATCGTGACATATTTTTTATATAACAATAATGACCGATTTTACCCTGTGTCAAATATAGTAAATTTATATGAGTCTGCATTTTATTCTTTGTAAAATACAATGGCCCAACAATACAATGCTTTTTTCTTTGTTCATTATATTCTAACCCAAAAACATTAATGCTTATATTATTAAGACTTTCAATTTTGTGTATATCGTTTAATTTAACTGGAAATTTAATATTACCGAACTTTAATTTATGACCGTATTTGGTGTATGATGATACTCTATCCGAATTTTTATGAATTGGAAATAAAGCAGATAACAGTGCCCACTTAAAACAGGCGTCATCGGTGTTTTTAACATTTATCACAGCTTTTTTAATTTTTATATCATGTGGTAACTCAATAAAGGATTTTCCTCTTAAAGGGTTAAATTGATTTAAATTCATATCCAAATGTAAAATTTTTTTCAGACTCCACCCACTATCCTTTTTCTCGAATGAATTTATATAGTTTATTAGAGATTTCGTGAGAGTTGTATAAAATATATTTAAATCATCACCAATACAAACAATAAAATTCATTGATTGGAAATCAAAAGTGTTGTTAATGTTTTTTGTCTCCTGAACAAAGTCACCATATAAAATGAAATTTATTTTTAAAATTGTATGATCTTCTATAGATTTATTTATTATTGTAAATATTGTATCTTTGATAGATGCAAGAAATAACTCTGGTGTCTCAAACTGTAAATCATTTTGATTTTCTGAAGTTACTCTATAGGTTATTATTCTATTACCGAACGCAGTCTCAATTATCTTAACATTGGGTTTTATTGAATGTTGTTTTTTATTTACATTATTTTTATGTGCATTGCTCCTTAGATGATTAGCGAAATATTTTTTGGAAACATTTCTATTACAAATACAGCAAAATTTCATGTTAAAATTATTACCTTCATTCGATGTTGATTGCTCTTGTGAAGACCGTGAAAGATCCATGTTCGATCCAGATTTTATTCTTTTGATGTCAGCAGAGTTAATATCAACAGCTGCTTTCCTTTTGCTTCCACGACCCATTTGATCAACCCTATCAAATAAAATTTTATTATATTTAACTGTTAGAAATGCGAATAGAGAAATAAAAAAAAAATAAGTTAAATATATATATAGTATGATTATAAAATATACTCACAGTTTCCCATCGAATTCATCACATAGCGCCATCATTCTTTGATCATAAAATGGGTGATTTAAATCATTTCTTTCTATTTCATCACAAACGTTGAAAAGTTCAATTGTATCAATGGATAAGCTTTCAAATTCATGATCCATTTCATCAAAAAAAACACTAACACATTCTTGAGACATTGTATATGTGTATTCGTTTCACAACTGTTTTTTGTCTCACACATTTAACCTTAATGCGCAAAGGTCTTCAACAAAAAGCACAATGATTGACTTTGTACAATGCAACATAGTATTTATACTAGTGGAAAACTGAAACATTACTTAATTATATAAACATATGGTATTAAAATCTGAAGCATGAAGAAACTAAATGAAACTAATTTTTAAAACTGTAACGTTTTACACTATCTTCCTCGGATATCCCCTTTGTTATGTTGTATACAATATCCTTTATCTGAACATCAATGTTGGAATCGTTTTTCATATAATATTTAACACGAATGTCTGCATTTTTCCAATGTTGTGCCACTGGGATTTCTTTCAATTTTTTTAAACTATATAATTCCATTTTCACAAGTATGTCAGCGTCCATTCCATCATCTTTATCAGTCGATATATATGAAATGCTTCCCTCCTTCCCTGCACGGCCAACACTTGAAGAAAGTTTAGTTTTTTTCTTCTTCCGGTCAGGTTCTTGAAGAAAAAAGTCATCTAAACGATTGGTCTTCTTATTTTTATTTTCTGTTATGTTTAAAACCTCTTCTTCATCATCAGATAAATTATAATAATTATATGGTCTGAAACATTTTTCCACATCTTTCAGGTTGTATGAAGACTGAAATATAACATAAACAAATCAAAATGCGTTTCAAAAATAAATAGGAATTATTAAAGAATTTACTGAAACCAAATTTATAAAATATAAATAACTTACCTCCATTGTTGTTTATTATTTCAAACTTTCAACCACTTCACTTTTGTCGAACTTAGAGCACAATACTAAATCTTTTTACAAGTATCGGGTTATATAGACTGGTAATGGATATAATTATCTAGTTACGATAGTCAACTCGACTGCATGTTTGAACAAGTATCCATACCTATCAGTAAAATGTGGATAATAAATACAAAGGGCACTCTAAATACCCTTTGCAATCTTAATAGTCATTGCATTTTTAAAATATTTTAGAAATAGATAAGAACAGAAATGTGTGTATCTAGTAGTTTAGCAACAAAATATACGTATAATTATTATAATATTAAGAACAATAAAATATATTTACTAATATGAAAATAAAAACGAATAACCTTATCAGGTTTTTATTAACCTTCATTACTTTTGAAGTATATTTTAGGACAGGTTCCTAAGAGATGTATTATAGGTTTTGTGAATAATACAGCATTCAACGGTAGTTATGTTAAAAATCCTTTCAATTTTGAAAATTTTGGTATTTGCTCATTTAGCCTATATATAGATGGTCAACAGATACCTTCAAAATCGTTACAACCATCATTTCCAAACGATGTATTTACTAGCGCATACCACACCCTGTACTCAGGCACCGGTATACATTTTCTTAACGAAGGTAATGGAATATCGAGGGAGCAATATTCAAATGGATACTGTTTACTAGCTTTTGATTTAACACCTGACTTGTCGGCTAACTCTAATGTGCATTGGAATCTTGTACGCCATGGTAGTGTAAGAATGGAAGTAAGATTCGAGAGCGCATTGACTGAAACAATTAACTGTGTAGTTTACGCAGAGTTTTCAAATATTATAGAAATAGATAAGAACAGAAATGTATGTGTGGATTATAGTAGTTAAGCAATCACTTATGTAATTATTATGATATTTAGAATAATAAAATATAATGTAATCGAATATGACATGGTTTTTATTTACCTTCATTACTTTTTTTTACAAAGAGACTCATTACTTATGTTGAGATCATATTATGTGTGTTTAAATACATTGGTACAAATATGAATTGATAGTAATAAATGTAGTCAGTAAAAGAGTGAAAGGGTAGGGGAATAAACGCATATTAAAGTATGAACACACTAGAAGTGCAAATGAGTCTTCGTAGAATACATCCCAGCCTCCAGAGCAACGTTTATCCTTCAAATCGATTGCCGATGTATGCTCAGGTGCCAGCACTTATCATATGCAATCTTGACCCTGATTCACAGCCGGGGTCTCATTGGGTGGCTATTCATATAAACGTCGAAAGAGTTGGGGAATACTTTGATTCGTTTGGACGGAAACCTATTGAAGCAATAGAAGGATTTTTAAGGAGGAATTGTTGCATGTGGAGATACAATAGCCTTACGGTTCAGGATTACCTATCGGCGGTGTGCGGAGAGTACTGTTTGGTATACATATATTACAAGTTCAGGGGATGAGATTAGAAGACTTCCTTAGAAATTTTACGTGTGACTCAGAGAACAATGATACGGTGCTAGTAAATTTGTATAGAAACATAATGGACATATAAATAAAAGAATAATACCTGGAATAAAAATGTTTTATTTAAATATGTAACCCTTACACCTAATTTTATTATAGATAATGGTGTTAATGTAGGTTAGGTATATTTATTGTTGTTTGCTTAGACCCGTAGGTTAGGTTAGAGATATAGTTTATTCTATTTTTCTTTTAGAGCCACAGATCGGGTTAGTGAATGTAGGAAAGTAGATAACGATGCATTCGTACTGAGTCATTAAGTAATTAGATAATGAGTGGGAATTTCGTGCAGGAAATAGTAGCTGATAAGGTGATTAGTAAGTAATTAGCGAGGGTTTTGGGAAAGCTATCTCTGGAACGGTTAGAGCTATCACTTCAGGAGTGAGTGCATTCGACTCCACACGTCCTGTTTAGTGGGGTTAGAGTACAAACTTTTTTTTTTTTTTTTTTTTTTTTTGGCGGGCGCTGCCTCCGAAACAGCTTTTTTTACCAAAGCAGTGGGTGAGGCAGTGCCCGGGAATCCATACTACTTATATACCCCTGGGAATAGTCTTGCAAGTTCGAGAACTCTCTAGGCGGGAGCGCTATTGAGTAGCGATCGTACAATTCTAGAACGTGCGTGCTATCTCTCTCGCACATTGCTCCGTCCTTGTCTTACGGTGTTCTAGAGTGCTCGGTCTAGCTTCGAGAAGGTTCCGATCTTCCGTCTCTCTCTCGCATCATTCCGTCCTTGTCCCACACCTAGAAAATTCGTTCTAGACTATTCTTCCATCATAGGGGTATAACCAGGCCTGAAAACGCCTGAAAACGGGTTTCCTGAAAAGTGTATCATTCGACTACACGTGTTCTGAAACGGCCTGAAAAAATGTTTCAGGCTCCTGAAAACTAGGGTAACATTATGTAAATTATGATTTTCTCATATGTGATCGACCCTCTCCTGAAACGGTCAGAAATCATATTTCAGCCTGATGAAAACTTCTCTAACTAGTGGAAAAATGTAGAAACATTGTAGTCGACCCGTCTTCGTAACACTACCCCCTCCTTAGACATGCTCGTCCCGAGCATCATCACTTTCTTTCATCGTTATCCTTTCCAATGGAGACCGAGTCTGCGAATCCTTAATAGCTGCACAAGCTTTACATTTCTTGATCCAGTCTTCAACATCTTCACGATAGTGTATCCAATAAAATATTTCTTTAATCTTCATAAGAGTCCTCTTTACTCCTAAATGTCCACTAGACAAGTCAGTATGAAACATTTCCAATATGTCGCAAACCTTTGATCTTGGCACAACTAACTGCAAATGATCGCCTTGAGCATTTTTCAGTTTGCGACATAACACTCCATTATGTAGAACTAAACTATCCCATTGAGCCCAGTAACTCTTAGTAATGGTACTTGAAGATGCGACTTTACTCCATTGCGGCTTGACAGCTGAAGATTTCATCCAATCCAAAATTGGTTTAATGTCACAATCTTCTTGCTGTGCTATCTGCATAAATTTTCCACCCCAATCTGAACGAATGGTGCCTGTTCTAAAAGTTCTCACATGGCCAATCTCCCTTCTGTCCTTTTTGTTGACCTTTTCACATAGCCGTTGAGACACATCTGAACTTCTTGTAACCTCTCTTTCATGGGCAGTTAACATGTCCGAAAATTTCCTTAATTGTTCCTCTGCCTTTGATAGTTGTCTTGACAAGGCTTCCTCATAGGTCTCAGTAACTTTCCTTTCTTGTTGATTACTGGCCTGTCCGTCCACATTGATAACTCTACAGACGTCATAACCATTATTTGTAGAGTGTCCTTTTAAGCAAACTTCCTGTTCTCCACACTTAAAGATTCCTTTTTCCAGATCTATTTTACAATTGTACAGCTTCATAAAGTCTAGCCCGATTATGCAGTCATCTACTATGTCGGCAAGAACAACCTTGTGTCTGTAAAATCTTCCACCAATCTTGAAGGTTGCGATACTTTCTCCCCGATCGGTTATACGCTGACCTGTAGCTGTAACAAGCTGTACATTTCCTCGAGAAGGGCTTCCATAATATGACTTCAGAAGATGGTATTTAATTACGGTTCGTGAAGCTCCAGTATCTAGTGTTAGGTCACACTTAGTTCCATTGACTTCACCGTCGATGACTAATGTATTCCCACGTTTAACCTTCACATCATCACGAAAGTCTTTCTTAGGGCACGAAAACCTCATGTGCCCTACTTCCCCACAGATGTAACAGGTTGGCCCACGTTGAACATTAGCTTTTTCCGTGATAGCCCTAATGCGGTAAGGTTGAGGATCTTTTTGAATCGCATCCACCTCCAACGCATGGGCTAGAGCATCCTTCAGGTTCTTGTGGTGACCAAGGTTTACACTCAACCTGACTTCACGATCTCTTATTCCATCAATGAAGGTTTGCACTAATATCTTGTCTGCTACGTCTGGTAAGGATGCGTAGGCTTTCCTTACCAGCTTCTCTATTTCCAGACCCCATTCTTGCAAGCTCTCACTCGGTCGCTGCGCTCTCTCCCGTAATTGAGCCCTATAGACTGGCTCCAAATGTGAGTCCCCATAACGTGACTCCAGAGCATCCAGTAGTCGCGTCAGTGTCACTTCACCTGTCATGACTTCTAACACGTCCAGGGCTTCGCCTCGCAGTCCCAACATAAGGGCAGCCACAGCCTGATTATTTTTCCAACCGTTTATCTTGCACAGCGCCTCAAACTGTACCTTGTAGGCGCCCCAAGACGAAGAACCATCAAAGGTAGGTGCCTCCACCGCTCCAGATGTTTCCACAAATCCAGACATCTTAAGGGGTTGAATCTCGTTTTCTAACTCAATCAAGCGTTTCTCCTGTTTAGATAACGTACTTGCCAGGTTTTCAAACTTAGATGTTAAAATCTCAGTTGTCTTTATCTGCATCCCCGCATCTGCTGCAGACTCTGCTACAAACTCCTCACGATTCTCCCTTAGAGTAATTGGCATTTTTCTATCCCACTTCTGACACCAAAATGTTACGAGCTATGGGATCGGATAGAAACGCCGTAGATCTCGTCAAGGGTTTATTTTCAATTAAATCTACGAGGAATTTGTTACACAAGAAAACTGGAAATTACGCACTAAAATTCACTGAATACACACACAAAATACTGTCACTAATTACACGCACTTCACACAGTACTTGTATTCACTTGTCTTCACTATATTCGCACTTTTTCACTCCGGTGTTTATCGCTTGGTATCGCATTCAAAACTGAACTAACTGATCGCGTTTCGGCTCGCTTATATACCCCTGGGAATAGTCTTGCAAGTTCGAGAACTCTCTAGGCGGGAGCGCTATTGAGTAGCGATCGCACAATTCTAGAACGTGCGTACTAGCTATCTCTTTCGCACATTACGTTGCTCCGTCCTTGTCGTACGACGTTCTAGAGTGCTCGGTCTAGCTTCGAGAAGGTTCCGATCTTCCCTCTCTCTCGCGTGTCATTCCGTCCTTGTCCCACACCTAGAAAATTCGTTCTAGAACATTCCTTCACCAAAGGGGTATAACCAGGCCTGAAAACGCCTGAAAACGGGTTTCCTGAAAAGTGTACCATTCGACTACAGGTGTTCTGAAACGGCCTGAAAAAATGTTTCAGGCTCCTGAAAACTAGGGTAACATTATGTAAATTATGATTTTCTCATATGTGATCGACCCTCTCCTGAAACGGTCAGAAATCATATTTCAGCCTGATGAAAACTTCTCTAACTAGTGGAAAAATGTAGAAACATTGTAGTCGACCCGTCTTCGTAACACTATTATAGTCTTCTATATATATAAAAGAAAAATGGTCTTCGTTTGAGGCTCCTTCACGCCTAAACCACTGATCGTATCGACATGAAACTACCCCCATTCGATGCGAAATTTTTTCTAGATGGTTTATAGCTATTTATTTATTAAATTCCAACGTTCCTTCATTTTTTTATTGCTGTGTGTGTGTTTTATGAAAATTTATGCATACGGACTTCACCGCGGAAACATTCGGGGAGGCTTTCTAGAACCTCTAAACGTCAACATCTGTTAAAAACTCGATTTTCGAAATATTTCAATTTTCTTAGCGGGAAGTTAAAAAGAAGAATAATAAAAATATGAAAAAAAATAAAATAATGAAACATAAAATTTATTTTAATTCGTCCAGCAAAGCGGGCGCGAAACGGCTAGTATAGTATATGTGTATTGTAAGTACTATAAATATTTGAGTTGCAGTATGAATTATTATAATAATTATATTCCCAGAATGAACTTTTAGAATATGAATTTGATAATTAGTACTTAATAATGAGACAAGGCTGTGAATTGCCTGGAGCGAAATAATAAAATTATTATATAATAATGAAATTTCTGTTCGATTTTTTTTAATATTTCTTTGACTATATAGTTAATGTACTTGTGTGGATATTTGTGAGTTTTGTTTTCAATTCTCCATACCAATTATCTTACATATAACATTCTCGTGTCACAATGTTAGTTACCATATTCCTCCGAAACGGCTTGACCGATTTGTGTAAAATTTTATATGTATATTAATTAGGTCTGAGAATCCGCTATCTATTTTTCATACCCCTAAGTGATAAGGGTTGTCCACCCCTAAATTTTTTATTTTTTAGATTTTTTTGTTTTTAAGTTTTATGATACAGCATACAAAAATACACTATTAATTGTCACTACTCTACAATCAACCCCTTTTTTATTATTGTAGATAGTTATGCAGGGTCAGCTAGTTAATTGATATAATTATAAATGTAATTCTTGTATTTCAACAACTAGGCATGGCCTTTTTTTATTAAACTTTGTCTTTCGAATATTAATAATGAACGTTAGAAGAAGTTCATTATTGTCTCATTTGACCACTTCAGGTGCCGGTGGTGGCAGTATGCCGCCTTGGCAGCAGATGCGATTGCAGCAACTAATGCAGCAGCAAAATATAAGTATTTACATAGAAATTTAGACTAAGCCTTAAGGTTAACTAAGTATGACTTTTATATTGTAAATAATAAATATCTACAATTTTTTTAGCAAATGGGTGCGAAGTTCTACGCGGGAGGTCTAGGCAGTCGTGACCCCGTGGCCATGGCCTTGCAACATCAGAGGGCGCGGGAGATGATGCTGGGAGAGCGGACACGGCCACGCGGACGTCCGCCGCATCGCGATACTGCGCCAAGGACCAACTCGCACGACGTTGTTAACCTTGACTCGGATTAGGTAAAAATTAAATCTTAAAGAATCAGTTGTGAACAAATTAATTCACTTTATATGTTTAGAATTTCTTACTTAGAGTCTAGCTAATGAAAGAAGATAATTGAATTATTTGAAAACTTTCGGATGGCAACACAGAATGTCATTGTATTTCTTAGGTTAGTATGATTTATTGTCTTGATATTTCATGCTCATTTTTATTTCTATTATTGATTTTTTTGGATTCTGACTGACTATTCCGAATAAAGTTGTGTTTTACAATAAATATTTGTTTTCCATGCAATGCTAATCATTTTAAGTATCAATAGTAAAAGACTAAATACGTATTTAATTTCATAGAAATACAGTTACTATCAATGTAAAAAATAATAAAATAAAATCAAGTATCAAGTAAGTTTAATCCACAAAATATATCAAACTTTTAGGGATACCATACTATTTTTTTTTAATTTGCCGCGCTTTTTAGTTATCTTCTTTCATAAGCTAGACTCTATCAATATATTGTGTTAATTCTTGAGTGTATGTCGTCTTTGACACAGTCTGTACTGCCTTAAATATAGCCATAATACTCACATTCTTATAAAATAATAAAACATTCAATTTTAGGCCTTTATCTATTGTATTCTACTTAAACAACCTGAAATAGGAGGTTTAAAATTTCGTACAGGTTGGTGTTCTGTACCAACTCAATGGTTTTTTTGTTATACCGGGAATCGAGTACTCTATCCTCTATTATATTCTTTAATATATACATATTAATTGCATTTTAGTTAAATGCTAATCTCCAAAACAACTGGTTTAAAATGAAAAATATATCTGTGATAGATTGTTTATTTTATGTTATAGTATATATCTTATCTGATATATGTAAAAATATTTTTTACATGTTTTACAGAGCAATACTACAAATGAACTCTGTACAGTGAATGATATTAAGGTGCTACGCAGGAAGGATAGTTGGTACATGAGCATGAGCCGGAGTGGGCCAAACTAGGCATACTGTGTAGTTTTACTATAGACACACCCTACACTACATATCATGAATCTTATTTGACATCGCACACAAACTCACAACTAGAAAAATAAATTCCCTATGTACGGCCTGTAGCTAAAAATCCAAGATATTTTTTTATCAAGCAAAAGTTTAGTTCAAAGGTGAAGTGATTTATGTAACATTGTGTGTGGTGTGGTTTTATTTGTCAACTTTAAGATTCAGTGTCAGGCGACTACTTAAGACAATTTTAGGTAAGATTTTATGTGAAGCATATTTTAAACTCAAACTCAACGAATATAGCTTGCAAACCCCAGCACATATCAGGAGACCTTCAATATTTCATAGGCACTTGGCAGTTGTGGTACTCGAAGCTACATGAAAAAAAATATACAGTGCCTATACTAAAACTTTTAATTCGATTCCAGTTTTGACAATTTCAGTGTTGCCACGTTGTGACAAGTACTAAATATTTCCGGATCGATTCCTCTGGTTTATAGTAGTATATCCAACAACAACTTTAATAGAAACTAAGTATATCAGGAAATTAAATATTTCTGAACGGATAATTTAGTTGTGACGATTAGTTTTATTAAGGATCTGAGAGTTTTGTTTAATAATTGTGTGTGAAATGAATAAAAAAATGTGAAATGAAGGAACATGAAAAATATTATTTTTTTATAAAATAAAGCAGCGGTTTCTAATTAATAAATAACTAAGTATTTATTTAAATAAAATTCAATAATTTAGTATTTAATTGGCACACTAATATTATGACCACATAAACGTAAATCGCGATTGTTTATCAATTTTTGAGTTCAGTACACTATAATATGTGGTATCATTATTTTACAAAATGACAGTAGCTAATGTCAAATGTGGAATCGAAATATAAGTCGTGGTATGGCAGCTAGGTGAGGGGTACCGGGTTCGATTCCCGGGTCGAGGGCAAGTTTTAATTTAATTTAAAATTTGTTCTCGGCCTTTGTGAGGGTTGTGCGGTACCGGGCGAGTGCCTAAACCGTACATGGAGGACATGATCGAATTTCTAAGGCAAAAAGCACGAATTATAAAAATCATATACTTGACGCTAGCTAATGCACAAACCGTGCCAGAGCCATAATAAAAAAAAAAAAAAGTCGTGGTATAAATGCCTAAAACAGTTCTAGATTCTTTTTAAAATCGAATTTCAAAATGTAGATGTAAATAAAAGTAGATAATGCATTTTAATTGTAAAAATACGTAGGGCATTGATGTTATCAATATCTGACGCGCTCGAGGATGTCCATGCAACAGTTTTTTTTACATATTTAACAATCTATAGCCGCTTCCCCCACCGATGAAAAGGTATATATCATATAACATTTTTTTCTTCTTATCATCTAAGCTTTGCATCCCAATAGGTCTCTACGACGCTCGAGTAAATCCCCATTTAGCATCGTGGGCTCCCCTACCATAAACTTTTTAATCTTCATTTTCAAAATCATATTTTAACAAATCTGTGTTGAAACGGTTTTAATCAAATTTTAATATATTTTAAACATTTTTTTCTAGTACAAACTGGACTTAAGCATTTTAATACTTTTAATACAGATTTGAAGTTTTGCATTCAGTAAATGTGGCTTGCTAAATTATATTAATCTCAGTACAGGAAATTAGTGTTAAGTTATAATAAATGTTGGTAGTTTTAAACGCAAACGCAATGTGGAGATACATTTTAATATGACTGTGCAATTACATACATAATTTGCTTAATTTTCTTTTATAGGAAATCAATATTTAGGTGTATAAATTTTATAACAAAATGTAGGTTTATATTATAAATTTTGTCATCAATATTGCAAAAAAATAAGGCAGATAGTGGGGGCAGAGCGACTGACCCATTTGCTATATCTGTTGTATAACACGTGCGCGATAAGTTGGGACCTTTAAGGAATGCGGCCCCCCGCCCGCTTCCCCTGCACTTCCCCGATGGCGCCTGTATTGTACCGTTCGCATCGCAAGTTTTTTACTAGGATTTTTTCTGGCTTACATCACGTAACGACGCCCTCTGGAATCCTTTTAGTTTCGTTTGCGTTATTGTTTTGTTGTTGTAGTTTTTGTTGTTATAGTTCTTGTTAAGTTTTTTTTTGTTATCATTATGAAGGGTAAACCTTTACATAGCGGAGAAAGAAACCTCGTGCTAAAAGTGTTAGAGTTTTTTGAAAACGAAAAACGGAACAAACAGTTTTGTGTACCTGTTGACCAGGTAGTAAAAAGAACATGTATGGTAAAAAGAATATGTAACGCGAATATCGAAAACCACGTTGATGAGAATAAAAAAGGAAGCCAAGCGCTTACAAAATACTTTACCTTCCTTCACTTACAAAACGTTACCTTCCTTCACTTTCTGTGATACATAATTAAAAAATATATTATATTATACTATTGTATTCAAATAGTGTAAAAATTAATAAAGATTAGATAAAAAGCAGCATCATCGCTGAGTAACATAATAAATTAGGTTAAAAAAAAACAAGGACGAAGCCGCGGCGGCTGCTCGTTGTGTTCGCTTTTTTGCGGACGGTACAAACACGCCACTGTGACGTCACCGCGCTCAGGTCCCAACTTATCGCGCAAGGGTTGTAACTTCGCATAAACTCCATTCCATTAATATCAATTGATTTAATTGGATTTCTGTTTGGTGATGTCATTCTGTTGTGAGTAGATTAATTAATTGTGATTTAAGACTAGTTTCTATAACTATTTTTCAAATTACTTGATAATCCAACGGTTGAATCTGATCAATTGAAGTTTATTTAGCTCTAAATGTGAACATTTTAGTTGTGATATTATCACTATTACATTTTTGTATACGTTTATTTTAATAAGTCACTACAATGACTTTAGTACTTGACAATTACTATTAGTTATATGTATATTTATAAAATAATGAATAGTATTCTCCCGTGTGATGATTTAATTGGACACTAATAAAGGCATTCTGAATGTTGTTTTTATTTTTTAAGTTACAAGTATCTTCTAAATTTTATCATAATATTTATGAGTTATAAACATTTTTTATGAGCAGTATTTGAATTAGTTTGTAAGTTATTTACTCAATATTTTGTTAAGAATAAACTGTAACAGGTTTCTTTATTTCGCACACATGTGAAGACAGTTGTATTTCACAATAATATAACAATATGTACTATATTATAATAATGGTAAATGTAGAAAACTTCCTATTATTTTGTAGTAAAATTGAGGAATAATAAATAACTTAAAATGTGTATATGTTTGTTTTATTTCATATTTATCAATCCAGGATCTATAATAAAACCATCTTATTTATTTTATTAAATTATGATGATAATAATACTAAATTTATGTTACTATATTTACCTATATGAAAATATGGCGAAAATTCTGGTTATTGTGAGGTGGCGACACGATGAGGAGAAAATTTGCACTGCACTTTTTGAAGTTATACTTCTTTAGGCGCGTTATGAAAAATTGATGAGAGTGAAATTTTACGATGCGCGCGCATCGCAGCGCAGCGCAGAATATGCGTGAAGTTCGAAGATCGCAAATTTTGAATGATCATAATGAGAATTGACATTTGTCATTTACCTTTTAAAAAAAATAAAGGAGTTTTAATTATTTTTTCAAAGAAATTTAGCAATGCTTTTTCACAAAGACCTATTGTTACTTAGTTAAAAGGTTATGAACCATACCTAGTTATTAAATTGAATGAATAATATAATAAAATAATAAATAATCATAATTATTAATATTAATTGATAATTGAATAATATACTAAATATTAAATATTATTAAGTTATTAACGTTAAATATTTATTAGTATTTATTTAAAGCCAAAGAAGTATAACTTCTCACGCGCGTACATAAGTACACGCACCCTTTTTTTACATATGTTATGAAATGAAATCTAATACTCTGCTGTATAAAGTCCTGCTGCCAGTTTGCTAAAGACGCCTCTAAACGGGGTACACTTTGAATGAAAAATATGTGGTGTAGAATTTGTTTTGTGATGTAGACCATCAGGCACCAAGGTTTTACACAGGCACATTAGTGGTTTTTTAGTAATTTTGTACTATTAATTTATTTCATGTTCAAGCAATAACAATTAAAAACAAAATTATATCGTTAGACAATCTATAAAAAAATCCAATGTTTAATATGCGTATTATTAACACAATTTGGAAAATGCAAAATATTCTTTTTGTTATGTATATAATACTTTTTGTAATTTTTTAAGATTATTTACAACTACATAAATTAGAATAGCTAATAATACATTGATATTAAAAAAAATAGTCTATGTCAAGCTTTACTTGTTATTTCAATAAAATGTATCAATTTAATTACAAATAATCTTACCTATTTGTAGTTCAATGCGAAAACTTGTTTACTTAAAAGATTAGTATGTTTTAAGAAAAATATTTGCTCTGTCAATCCAAGATCTAAAAGTATATATATATATAGAAATTAAAATCATAAAATAACTACTAATAATAACTATATAATAAATAGTAAAAATAAAAGTTACTTCAAATTTTATGAAATTTAATATTGACAAACGTATCTTTATTAATTACCAATTGAAATTAATATATATTAATATAATATTGTTTCATACATATAGTAGCTCTGGAAATTTTAAGGGGCGGCAAATTTAGTTCATAAATTTTTTATTTCGGTTTACAAATTTAAAAAAAAATATTATACACACATAATACGAAATTCGAAAATTGGAGAGAAATGAAAATATTTAACAAAAATCGAAATATTCTCATATACAGTGCTAATTAATAAATATTTCAACATCTCTGCATGAACAATTCCTAAACGCTTTACTAATTATACATTAATCGAAATTTAGTAATTTTTACATATATTCTTCACTGATAACTGCTATAATTTTTTCTCCGTGTACCAAATAATTATGAGATCTCCTTACACAATTCAATCGATATAATATCGATGGTCCAATAAAAATACTGACTAAAATTGACAAATTTTTATTAAATAAAAAACTAGTTCAATATCTAGTGAGTGTAATAATAAATGTTAATCAAAGTTCGCCAAATGTATGTTTTTTACGTAAGCTTAATTCATATTTTGTAAGTATTGTATAGTTTTAAGACGTACCTTACCTTACTTTAAAAGTGGTATACGATTGAGATATTTTTTCCTTACAATAATGTTTTTTGATAATTCTTTGCTGTAAAAATAATCAAGGTTCTAACACGGTACCATAGTTCTCAATAATAATAACTATATGGGAAAAGTTGAGGTAACGAGGATAATGGAGCACAAATTATAAAGTTGGAATTGTATTGATAGAAAATTGATATGATTGTGGACTAAGATATCAAAATTTAGAGGCGGCAAAAATTTAATAGCCTACGGGCGGCAAATCTATAAATCCGCCACTGACTTCCTTCACCGTTCGAGATATTGTTCTATGCGCAAGACACAAAGACTATTGGTGCACATCTGTGGATCGAACCTACGATCTTAGGGGCGGCTGAAAAAGGCAAATTCACACTCTTAAACATTACGACTTACACTTTTTTTTTTTCTAAGTTGGAAACGCAGTTACTCATCTCATGTACTACCAAAAGTCACGTGTATCTGGGACTCGACTCACTCTTGAACCAGTTGAACCTCCACCAACCAGGCCAACTCTCAGAGTTCTATAATAAATTACTAACACTTACACGAAAATAATAAATGTAACGGCTGAGCGCAACGGACTGTCTTATTGATTATAAGCAATATCTTCCACTCAACATTAAATGTAATTCTGTATTTTGTTTATAATTTAATTAGTTTGATCGTCACATATATTAATGTAACGAGGCCATTAAAAATCCACCATGAGAAAGTTAACAAGAAAATTCGTATCTTACATTTGTTTTCCCGAAAGACCTAAACGCTTAATTAACGACACAGTTAATGGCCTCTTGTTGGACCTCATAAATTCATTAATTAATGCGAATAGGATTTCGCCTTGATCTTACTGATGAAGCTGATTTTCTATCTAACCGTACTTTATTCGTAAATATATCAAGTGATTTTTGAATTTTGATCTATTTACCACTCATATACCTGTAGTTTTTTGTACTAGATATATAATTATGACACGTTATAAACGTTATAAAACCACGCTAAGCTTCGAGAATTAATAGTTGAAGCCACGGAAAACGAAAAGGGCTAACATCTAAATCATATTGTGCCGTCAAAGTACAAATACAGTACAGATACAGATAAAAAAAGCCTTGCCGATTAAAAAGAGTGACGGAGAGTTTATAGAATTCTCGGCCGTTGTACGCCTTTGGTTTGAGAACTAGCAGTAATTATCTTTATATATATATAAATAATGCGTCACGTTGTTTGTCCGCTATGGACTCCTAAACTACTAAACCGATTTCAATCAAATTTGCACACCGTTTGAAGTGAACTTAAAAGATAGGATAGCTTACATCTCAATTTATACACGCAATATTATTTTATTGCAAAATATTTGTTTATTATTCAATAGTCACAATTCTTACAGGTGGCGCTGTGTTGAAAGTACCAACTTTTAAGAACTGGTACGCTTACTTTTAAGTTTACTACTATGTAATATAAGAAAAACTTTAGTCAAAGCAACGCTTGGCTGGTCTGCTAGTTATATATATATATGACGAAGCGAGATAGGTTAAGAGATATGGGAATGACAGACAACGTGTACGAAGAAGTTGAACTAGGCACAATAACGAGAAAGCACGACATTAATTTTAACAAAAACAGGACCTGTAGATAAATTATTGAAGATAATGACGAGGAAAATTAGTATATTGTCATCAGACATTTAATTTTGATATAAGAATCTAATTTTTAAAGGCTTGGTTCGACAGCTCAATCGAACTGTATTTATAGCAACCCGAATATGTAATAAATCAAAGGTTTCAAGTTAAGATAAATTACTTTTAATGATAATAATGACTATCATTATTATTATCGACCATTGATTTAATTTATAAATTTATCAACATTGAAATCAAATAAACAACGATTAACGGTTAAGAAGCAATTTGACGTCGATGTATTAAATAATAATGACAATACAGTAGTAAATACAGTTTTAAATTATTTATTTAATTACCATCACAATCATTGAAATTAAATTATTAAATAGTTTTGTTTGCTCACTGTTTACAATTGAATATGATTATTGAAATAGTGAATATTCAAATAGGAACATATGGCCAATGAAAACACAATCCAAAACCATATTTCATTCTAATTTAATTAATTTTATGTCATCTCGCCATTTGTGTACTTTAGCTGAATAATGTTCTATTTTACATGTACTAGCCTGCGGGTTCGGGGAACAGATTAATTGTAACAGTAGAGAATGCTCTCTCTCCATTTGCTTAATTCAATTCACTAATCAGTGTAACATTCCACAGCCTTGTAACATTACTAGGCTGCAACGTTTCCTAAAGAAGATATAAAGTGAAAATCATCTCTAACAAGTGAGTGTTAAGCACAAGGCTAACAGCTCTCAAACACTAGTATACATTATTTATTAGGTAACAAAGAGATACAGCACTATAGTTGAAACAAAAAATAACTAGGGCCTTGTATTCACAAAATTAAAGGATTATTTCTGAGTTAAAAATACAAGTGTAGGTGGAAGAAACAAAGTCTTATTAGAACAAAGGTTGCCCGTTCAATCCTCTCGTCACCCTCTTCGATTTCAATTCTTATAAATTGTACTTATCTTTGGTATGAAATAAATAAATACGTGTTTGGCAATAAAATACTACCCCTTTTGTTATTAGAAATCAGTCAAAATATTTGATGAAAACTAAAATGCAATACTTCAAAATCCATTTCTATTGTTTTGCTTATCCCACTGATCAAAATACTCTGCGCTCTCTATATTCGTTGCACGTAAACAAGTCATCATGAACAATGTAATGTTTTATGTAATGTATCACAGTACACGAAGAATGGCAGTATAGCCCCGTTCAGTTTCCATTGTATTTAATCGCTCCTACAAAGGATTACTCATAGCACAGAGGAATTGAATGGACATAAAATGGTTGGATTGTCGTGCATAGAGTGGGGCATGGGGCTAAACTGTCCTATGGGGTATTTATTGTTATAGCAAGTTGGCGATCATCTGTGTCTTCTTAACCGTAACGAATTCCGAAAGAAATCCCAGAATAACTATCAGAAATGGCTCAATAAATAGTTGACCACTACGTTGGTTCTATCTACAGAGAACTTTTATGACGTCATCTACGAGTAACTATCGTATCTCGTTACTGTGGAACCCAACTCCGTTTAGTCGTATCAGTATCCATAGCACTGTATCTTAAAATGCATAGAACGAACGGTTTATATTGGGACCGGAATCGCTATTAAAATTCTGTATTTTGATAAGATTAGTAAGTGTCTAATAATCTGAAAGGATGTAATCAAAAACTAAGTAAAATAAAACTTTTATGATAACCAATATATATATCTATAGCCCGACTTAGTAGCCTTTCCACTACTACGAGATCGGTATCAACGAGAGTGAAACCGCGAGGCGTTGCTAGTAAGTATATATTAAAGAAGTTCCCAATTCTGAAAACTGAATTCGTCTATTAATTAAAATAACTCAAGATAATAAATTATGTTTACTAAAACACATCTAATTTTTAAATAAAAATTTATACATGAATGAAAAATATCTAAACTCCCATTTCTCTAGTCGGTTAAGGTATCACGTAGGTCATTAGTATTGCAGTCAGCCACTTCCGAACATGCCGAAATCGTTCCCAAGATCGATTCCCGACGGTGACGTGTTTCAATTGAATTTGCATTTGGTGCAAAATGTTAATGTGCAAATATAATGATAATAAATTTTGTTTGCCTCTTCACAATATAGCATTTAGCTGGTTGACATACTGCATTAACCATCATTGTGAGAGGCTGGGACCTATAATAGGACTGTTGTTTGTTTTCAGAAAATTTCCTATTTCCTGAAAAAACGCTTGTTGCCATAGTAATAAATTTATTAGGTCCGACAAGATGGCCTCCATTAAACGATTAATTAATGAGCCATTCCCTACATCCTTTGGGATGGCATAAATACTAATGTTAGACCGACCTAAGACTTAAGCCCCCTATGTTGACGGATGAGTAGTTTCAGAGATTATGCTTACATACATACTAGCATGTTACATGTGGATTAGTTTTGTAGTCAATTAAGCGTCTTTATACTTGCCATACTGAGATATTATGAAACAAAAATTACTTATTTGAAAATTTCGTTGAAATTTAATTGTAAATATTATTTATTGTTAACACAAAATATAACATTTAACATTTTTTTAACCTACATAGTAATAATAAAAATTATTAAAAACTAGCAGCTAAGTGGCTAATGTTTTTGTTATATTACATAGTAGTAAACTATTCAAGGGAAACGGTAGTAGAACTTATATGAAACGTTGGTACTTTTAACACAGCGCCATCTGTTAGCATTGTATCATATAATAAACAAATATTTGCAATAAAATAATATTATAAATTGAGATGTAAGCTATCCTATCTTTTAAGTTAGATCAAACTGCACACGGTGTGCAAATTTGATTGAAATCGGTTAAGTAGTTTAGGAGTCCATAGCGGACCAACAACGTGACACGTAATTTATATATATTAAGATTAAGAAATAAAAAATTAAAATAATTTAAAAAGTTTGGTATATGTGGTATCTTTAACGCTGGCGGCGTTTCCTTGCTGTATTACAGCGCCTGTGCATTTGAACTCCACAGCCCAACAGTCTATCATAAATACTAGTTACGGAGTTATAACTCATATTTTCCAACATAGTTTTACTACTTTAATTCAGTGTCTATCGTAATTAAAAAAAAAACCGTATTAGATGGAGTGAACAGTTCGTAGGAATAGAAAAAAACTTTTTTGAAAGGATTTCATTTGATTATTTAATATACAACGATTAGCGGTCATATAATTTTTCGATACCATTTTTAATGTACGATTTGAGTTTAGCCTCAAAACAGGCTTCAGTTTAATCGATTACCTCTTCATCAGCGCAAAATTTTCATCAAGCATCCTCTAGAGATCTGAGAACAGAAAAAAGTCTATGAGGGCCAAAATTGGAGAATACGGTGGATGAAGAAGCAATTAGCAAGCAGGAAGTTCTGTAGAACACAATCAACATCCTTAAAATTACAGGTAAATAAGTGAAAAGATAATATTTTAAAAAACGTAACAAAGTATTAAGAACAAATTTAGCACCGATAATTAGAAGCCAAATATATATATAAAATAATTATTATTATTTCAATAATTATTAAATAATATATATCTATATATATAATAAAACTAAGTCGATAAAATGTGCGTGCCGATAAAACTTAAAAAGGAGTCCCGACACGATAAAGGGACTTATGTGGTGTGATAGCCCTTTATCCCCACTCGAACAAGAAAGTTCCCGTTTTAATCTAAAGGGCATGTTTTTAAAGATATAAGGGACTTTCCGACCCTTCAACTTGGAAATTAAGTGCAGTGGCGCCATCTGTTATCGAATATTTGAACTTCGTTCAGGACAACGATTGTTTGGGTTGCATTTCCAAAAGCGTTGCGAGTCTATATATATATAATAAAACTAAGTCGATAAAATGTGCGTGCCGATAAAACTTAAAAAGGAGTCCCGACACGATAAAGGGACTTATGTGTTTTAATCTAAAGGGCATGTTTTTAAAGATATAAGGGACTTTCCGACCCTTCAACTTGGAAATTAAGTGCAGTGGCGCCATCTGTTATCGAATATTTGAACTTCGTTCAGGACAACGATTGTTTGGGTTGCATTTCCAAAAGCGTTGCGAGCAATTGTAGCATGTGTAGTAGTGACACGACATTTAAAATTCCAATTTCAATTAAGTCTTAAATTTAATTTGTTGCTATAATAAAGTTATTAAATTTTGTGTATTTATACGTCATAAGCTAACTTATATTTTGGAGTTAAAGCGACATAATTTTAGTTATCCAAATTAGTTCTCAAAACATTAAAAAATTTAGGTTTTTAAATTTCGCGCTTTTACTACAAATGCTACCGCTATAGAACCTTTTATTATGGCGGACGATAATGACCAGAATACTCTAGAAGGTGTGAGAGAGAAAATATTTTCAAATTTTCTCGAATATTCTAGAGCCTAGCACTCTGAATATATAAGAGCCCGGTGTCGCTCACCAGAGTTAGTTTAATTTGAACAGCGAAACGAGCGATTTCAAAACGAAAAGAATAATAAAACAAGCTAAAATTATCATCTGGGATGAATGCACCATGGCCCATAAAAAATTTATAGAAGCCATGGATGGACAGAACAAGAATTGCGAAAAAACTCTGAAATAATGGGAGGAGCTCTACTCATACTCTCAGGAGATTTTCGACAAACACTTCCAGTTATTCCCAAGTCAACATCAGCAGACGAGATCAATGCATGCTTGAAAAAATCACATCTCTGGCCACAAGTAGAAATACTGCAATTAACAAAAAACATGAGAGTTGAATTATCAAGAGATGGTGATTTCTGTAATATAGAACTAATCGACAAAATTTATCCAAATATTATTCAGAACTATACTAATGCAGAGTGGTTATTTCAAAGAGCAATTTTGGCCACTAAAAATAATATTGTTGACGATATCAATTTTAATATTCTAAAAAAAATACCTGGTGAAGAGAAAATATATAAATCGATCGACACGATGGTATCCATTGAAGAAAGTGTCAACTTCCCCACTGAATTTCTAAACTCTTTACAAGTACCAGGAATACCATTACACTGCCTTCGTCTGAAAATTGGAACTCCAATCATACTACTCAGAAATCTCAACTCCCCAAAATTATGTAATGGAACTAGAATGATCGTAAAACAGCTATCGAATAATATCATTGAAGCTGAACTTATTTCTGGAAAGACCAAAGGACAGACAGTATTTATACCTAGAATTCCTCTGATCTCTTCGGAATTGCCATTTCAATTTAAAAGACTGCAGTTTCCAATAAAATTAGCCTTTAGTTTTACAATTAACAAAGCGCAAGGACAAACCTTAAAATATTGTGGCATTAACCTCAAAGAATCCTGCTTCTCTCACGGTCAGCTATATGTAGCTTGCTCAAGAGTAGGAAATCCGAAAAATTTATGTATATATACTCCGGACAATAAAATGAAAAATGTTGTTTATAAACAAGTATTGTAAATAATCAGAAAACGTTTTCAATAAACTTTTTTTTTACTTTTTACGTCATAGTTTATTTTTTTATTTTGACTCTACCACGTCATCTCATATCAACTCCCGGGCGAAGCCGGGTTTTTTAGCTAGTAGGTATATAAAATAACTTTTTCTGTGTATGTTCCATTTTGGCCTTCTGATTGTCAGACACTGCATTTTGTAACCTAAGGGTTTTACAGTTCAACATTCGTGCAACCATTTATTTCGGTACACAATAAATTCCTTTACTAATAATTGTATTAGTAAATGGAAAGCAGTTAGCCTAGTGGCTTTAGCGTGGGACTCCCTGGTCGTAGGTTCGTTTCCCAGCCGTGTAGCAATGGACTTTCTGACAATGTGCCCATTTAACGTTACCTCGTATGGTGATGTACTAGTACTAGAAATAAAGATAAAATAGCTCAACCATCTTTCAGATTAGCCAAAGTTCAAAATTCATTTATGGGGTACTGTGTGAAATGTTACAATAAAATACCTTGTGACATTTTAAAACTAAATGAACGAAAATTTAAATGTTTTATTAAAAGTACACTTTGTAAACAAGCATATTACAAATTAGATGATTATATTCAAGATAAGAATGCTTGGAAACATGCTGGTCCTGCTCCATAGGACAATCATAGAGCCTGGACAAAATCAAATTGGTTGCTGACTTTTTTGCTGTAACATATTTTTGTTATTATTATTATTTTTTTTTTAAAATTTATAATGCTACAAATGTAATTATTATTATTATTTGTATCTCACACACACACTGTTCTGTTGTGTTGTTTTAATATTTTTATTACTCTTTTATGTTAATATTCTACGGTTTCGATATTTGTAAATATGTGAGAAACATGTATACTAACTTTTTTAGTATAGTAGTTTATTCTAAGAGTACATTGTCTTCACATATAATTATTTAACAAATGTAACAAATATTGTAAACCTATTTTAAAAGAGTAAGTGTGGAGTTTCTTGCCCATTCTTCTCCACACGAAACTACCTTTTGGAAGGGGCAACTAGAATCTTCTTTATATATTTTTTTTTTGACGTTCAAAAGTGCCATTTTAGATGGTCTAATTGAAATAAATGATTATGATTTGACTTTGACTTTGACTTTGATGGTAAACATCGTGAAGAAACCAGAATGCCTTAGACCCAAAAAGTCGACGCGTGTCAGAAGGATGATTACCTTTTTGCTAATAAGAAATGATCCCATATTAAGAAATCTGAGACCTAAAAAAAATTGTAGAGCCATTGGTATATCGACACAAATAACCTAAAACGGTAACTGGAAGTACAAGGAATATCTCTAACTGATCTCAATAAACAAATTAAAATAGCGATCTGACAACTTGACCTTTTAAATAAATTACAGGAGCCTTATTTGGCCGCATTATGTCAAAAATTCAAGTGAACATGATACATCAAAACGTTTCTTATAAAATGCTCTATCTTGTGGTGTAAGTTCTATCAAAATCCATAAGGTAGTTTTTAAGAAAATTCGTTTTTGTACATAATTTAGTCAATTATCATCAAAACATTAAAAATGATATATCAAAACGTTTCTTATAAAATGCTCTATCTTGTGAAGTAATTTTTATCAAAATCCATAAGGTAGTTTTTAAGAAAATTCGTTTTTGTACATTATTTAGTCAATTATCATCAAAACATTAAAAATGATACATCAAAACGTTTCTTATAAAATGCTCTATCTTGTGGTGTAAGTTCTATCAAAATCCATAAGGTAGTTTTTAAGAAAATTCGTTTTTGTACATTATTTCGTCAATTATCATCAAAACATTAAAAATGATACATCAAAAAGTTTCTTATAAAATGCTCTATCTTGTGGTGTAAGTTCTATCAAAATCCATAAGGTAGTTTTTAAGAAAATTCGTTTTTGTACATTATTTAGTCAATTATCATCAAAACATTAAAAATGATACATCAAAACGTTTCTTATAAAATGCTCTATCTTGTGGTGTAAGTTCTATCAAAATCCATAAGGTAGTTTTTAAGAAAATTCGTTTTTGTACATTATTTAGTCATTATCATCAAAACATTAAAAATGATACATCAAAACGTTTCTTATAAAATGCGCTATCTTGTGGTGTAATTTTTATCAAAATCCATAAGGTAGTTTTTAAGAAAATTCGTTTTTGTACATTATTTCGTCAATTATCATCAAAACATTAAAAATGATACATCAAAAAGTTTCTTATAAAATGCTCTATCTTGTGGTGTAAGTTCTATCAAAATCCATAAGGTAGTTTTTAAGAAAATTCGTTTTTGTACATTATTTCGTCAATTATCATCAAAACATTAAAAATGATACATCAAAAAGTTTCTTATAAAATGCTCTATCTTGTGGTAGAAGTTCTATCAAAATCCATAAGGTAGTTTTTAAGAAAATTCGTTTTTGTACATTATTTCAAATCAATTATCATCAAAACATTAAAAATGATACATCAAAAGTTTCTTATAAATGCCTATCTTGTGGTGTAAGAAGTTCTATCAAAATCCATAAGGTAGTTTTTAAGAAAATTCGTTTTGTACATTATTTCGTCAATTATCATCAAAACATTAAAAATGATACATCAAAAAGTTTCTTATAAAATGCTCTATCTTGTGGTGTAAGGTCTATCAAAATCCATAAGGTAGTTTTTAAGAAAATTCGTTTTTGTACATTATTTAGTCAATTATCATCAAAACATTAAAAATGATACATCAAAACGTTTCTTATATAATGCGCTATCTTGTGGTGTAATTTTTATCAAAATCCATAAGGTAGTTTTTAAGAAAATTCGTTTTTGTACATTATTTAGTCAATTATCATCAAAACATTAAATATGATACATCAAAACGTTTCTTATAAAATGCGCTATCTTGTGGTGTAATTTTTATCAAAATCCATAAGGTAGTTTTTAAGAAAATTCGTTTTTGTACATTATTTAGTCAATTATCATCAAAACATTAAAAATGATACATCAAAACGTTTCTTATAAAATGCTCTATCTTGTGGTGTAAGTTCTATCAAAATCCATAAGGTAGTTTTTAAGAAAATTCGTTTTTGTACATTTTTTCGTCAATTATCATCAAAACATTAAAAATGATACATCAAAACGTTTCTTATAAAATGCGCTATCTTGTGGTGTAATTTTTATCAAAATCCATAAGGTAGTTTTTAAGAAAATTCGTTTTTGTACATTATTTCGTCAATTATCATCAAAACATTAAATATGATACATCAAAAAGTTTCTTATAAAATGCTCTATCTTGTGGTGTAAGTTCTATCAAAATCCATAAGGTAGTTTTTAAGAAAATTCGTTTTTGTACATTATTTAGTCAATTATCATCAAAACATTAAAAATGATACATCAAAACGTTTCTTATAAAATGCTCTATCTTGTGGTGTAAGTTCTATCAAAATCCATAAGGTAGTTTTTAAGAAAATTCGTTTTTGTACATTATTTAGTCAATTATCATCAAAACATTAAAAATGATACATCAAAACGTTTCTTATAAAATGCTCTATCTTGTGGTGTAAGTTCTATCAAAATCCATAAGGTAGTTTTTAAGAAAATTCGTTTTTGTACATTATTTAGTCAATTATCATCAAAACATTAAATATGATACATCAAAACGTTTCTTATAAAATGCGCTATCTTGTGGTGTAATTTTTATCAAAATCCATAAGGTAGTTTTTAAGAAAATTCGTTTTTGTACATTATTTAGTCAATTATCATCAAAACATTAAAAATGATACATCAAAACGTTTCTTATAAAATGCGCTATCTTGTGGTGTAATTTTTATCAAAATCCATTAGGTAGTTTTAAGAAAATTACGTTTTTGTACATTTTTTCGTCAATTATCATCAAAACATTAAAAATAATACATCAAAACGTTTCTTATAAAATTCGCTATCTTGTGGTGTAATATTTAACAAAATCCATAAGGTAGTTTTTAAGAAAATTCGTTTTTGTACATTTTTTCGTCAATTATCATCAAAACATTAAAAATGATACATCAAAACGTTTCTTATAAAATGCTCTATCTTGTGGTGTAATATTTATCAAAATCCATAAGGTAGTTTTTAAGAAAATTACGTTTTTGTACATTATTTTGTCAATTATCATCAAAACATTTAAAATGATACATCAAAACGTTTCTTATAAAATGCTCTATCTTGTGGTGTAAGTTCTATCAAAATCCATAAGGTAGTTTTTAAGAAAAATTCGTTTTATTACATTATTTCAAATCAATTATCATCAAAACATTAAAAAATGATACATCAAAACGTTTCTTATAAAATGCTCTATCTTGTGGTGTAAGTTCTATCAAAATCCATAAGGTAGTTTTTAAGAAAATTCGTTTTACATTATTTCGTCAATTATCATCAAACCATTAAAAATGATACATCAAAAAGTTTCGTATAAAATGCTCTATCTTGTGGTGTAAGTTCTATCAAAATCCATAAGGTAGTTTTTAAGAAAATTCGTTTTTGTACATTATTTAGTCAATTATCATCAAAACATTAAAATGATACATCAAAACGTTTCTTATAAAATGCTCTATCTTGTGGTGTAAGTTCTATCAAAATCCATAAGGTAGTTTTTAAGAAAATTCGTTTTTGTACATTATTTAGTCAATTATCATCAAACATTAAAAATGATACATCAAAACGTTTCTTATAAAATGCTCTATCTTGTGGTGTAATTTTTATCAAAATCCATAAGGTAGTTTTAAAGTTTAAGTTTTTAAGAAAATTACGTTTTTGTACATTATTTCGTCAATTATCATCAAAACATTAAAAATGATACATCAAAACGTTTCTTTTAAAATGCTCTATCTTGTGGTGTAAGTTCTATTAAAATCCAAAAGGTAGTTTTTAAGAAAATTCGTTTTTGTACATTTTTTCGTCAGTATCATCAAAACATTAAAAATGATACGTAAAACGTTTCTTATAAAATTCGCTATCTTGTGGTGTAATTTTATCCAAAATCCATAAAAGGTAGTTTTAAGAAATTCGTTTTGTACATTATTTCGTCAATTATCATCAAAACATAAAAAATGATACATCAAAACGTTTCTTATAAAATACTCTATCTTGTGGTGTAATTTTTATCAAAATCCATAAGGTAGTTTTTAAGAAAATTCGTTTTTGTACATTATTTCGTCAATTATCATCAAAACATTAAAAATAATACATCAAAACGTTTCTTATAAAATGCTCTATCTTGTGGTGTAAGTTCTATCAAAATCCACAAGGTAGTTTTTAAGAAAATTCGTTTTTGTACATTATTTAGTCAATTATCATCAAAACATTAAAAATAATACATCAAAACGTTTCTTATAAAATGCGCTATCTTGTGAAGTAATTTTTATCAAAATCCATAAGGTAGTTTTTAAGAAAATTACGTTTTTGTACATTATTTCGTCAATTATCTCAAAACAGTAAAATGATACATCAAAACGTTTCTTATAAAATTCGCTATCTTGTGAATTGTAATTTTTTGTAAAATCATAAAAGTAGTTTTTAAGAAAATTCGTTTTTGTACATTATTTCAAATCCCAATTATCATCAAAACATTAAAAATGATACATCAAAAGTTTCTTATAAAATATATCTTGTGGTGTAAGTTCTATCAAAATCCATAAAGTAGTTTTTAAGAAAATTCGTTTTTGTACATTATTTAGTCAATTATCATCAAAACATTAAAATTGATACATCAAAAAGTTTCTTATAAAATGCGCTATCTTGTGGTGTAATTTTTATCAAAATCCATAAGGTAGTTTTTAAGAAAATTCGTTTTTGTACATTATTTAGTCAATTATCATCAAAACATTAAAAATGATACATCAAAAAGTTTCTTATAAAATGCTTTATCTTGTGGTGTAAGTTCTATCAAAATCCATAAGGTAGTTTTTAAGAAAATTCGTTTTTGTACATTATTTAGTCAATTATCATCAAAACATTAAAAATGATACATCAAAACGTTTCTTATAAAATGCTCTATCTTGTGGTGTAATTTTTATCAAAATCCATAAGGTAGTTTTTAAGAAAATTACGTTTTTGTACATTTTTTCGTCAATTATCATCAAAACATTAAAAATGATACATCAAAACGTTTCTTATAAAATGCTCTATCTTGTGGTGTAAGTTCTATCAAAATCCATAAGGTAGTTTTTAAGAAAATTCGTTTTTGTACATTATTTCGTCAATTATCATCAAAACATTAAAAATGATACATCAAAAAGTTTCTTATAAAATGCTCTATCTTGTGGTATAAGTTCTATCAAAATCCATAAGGTAGTTTTTAAGAAAATTCGTTTTTGTACATTATTTTCGTCAATTATCATCAAAACATTAAAAATGATACATCAAAACGTTTCTTATAAAATGCGCTATCTTGTGGTGTAAGTTCTATCAAAATCCATATGGTAGTTTTTAAGAAAATTCGTTTTTGTACATTATTAAGTCAATTATCATCAAAACATTAAAAATGATACATCAAAAAGTTTCTTATAAAATGCTCTATCTTGTGGTGTAAGTTCTATCAAAATCCATAAGGTAGTTTTTAAGAAAATTCGTTTTTGTACATTATTTCGTCAATTATCATCAAAACATTAAAAATGATACATCAAAAAGTTTCTTAAAAAATGTTCTATCTTGTGGTGTAAGTTCTATCAAAATCCATAAGGTAGTTTTTAAGAAAATTCGTTTTTGTACATTATTTCGTCAATTATCATCAAAACATTAAAAATGATACATCAAAACGTTTCTTATAAAATGCTCTATTTTGTGGTGTAAGTTCTATCAAAATCCATAAGGTAGTTTTTAAGAAAATTCGTTTTTGTACATTATTTCGTCAATTATCATCAAAACATTAAAAATGATACATCAAAAAGTTTCTTAAAAAATGTTCTATCTTGTGGTGTAAGTTCTATCAAAATCCATAAAGTAGTTTTTAAGAAAATTACGTTTTTTTACATTTTTTCGTCAATTATCATCAAAACATTAAAAATGATACATCAAAAAGTTTCTTATAAAATGTTCTATCTTGTGGTGTAAGTTCTATCAAAATCCATAAGGTGGTTTTTAAGAAAATTCGTTTTTGTACATTATTTCGTCAATTATCATCAAAACATTAAAAATGATACATCAAAAAGTTTCTTAAAAAATGGTCTATCTTGTGGTGTAAGTTCTATCAAAATCCATAAGGTAGTTTTTAAGAAAATTCGTTTTTGTACATTATTTAGTCAATTATCATCAAAACATTAAAAATGATACATCAAAAAGTTTCTTATAAAATGCTCTATCTTGTGGTGTAAGTTCTATCAAAATCCATAAGGTAGTTTTTAAGAAAATTACGTTTTTGTACATTATTAAGTCAATTATCATCAAAACATTAAAAATGATACATCAAAAAGTTTCTTATAAAATGCTCTATCTTGTGGTGTAAGTTCTATCAAAATCCATAAGGTAGTTTTTAAGAAAATTCGTTTTTGTACATTTTTTCGTCAATTATCATCAAAACATTAAAAATGATACATCAAAAAGTTTCTTATAAAATGTTCTATCTTGTGGTGTAAGTTCTATCAAAATCCATATGGTAGTTTTTAAGAAAATTCGTTTTTGTACATTTTTTCGTCAATTATCATCAAAACATTAAAAATGATACATCAAAACGTTTCTTATAAAATGCTCTATTTTGTGGTGTAAGTTCTATCAAAATCCATAAGGTAGTTTTTAAGAAAATTCGTTTTTGTACATTATTTCGTCAATTATCATCAAAACATTAAAAATGATACATCAAAAAGTTTCTTATAAAATGTTCTATCTTGTGGTGTAAGTTTTATCAAAATCCATAAAGTAGTTTTTAAGAAAATTACGTTTTTTTACATTTTTTCGTCAATTATCATCAAAACATTAAAAATGATACATCAAAAAGTTTCTTATAAAATGTTCTATCTTGTGGTGTAAGTTCTATCAAAATCCATAAGGTGGTTTTTAAGAAAATTCGTTTTTGTACATTTTTTCGTCAATTATCATCAAAACATTAAAAATGATACATCAAAACGTTTCTTATAAAATGCTCTATCTTGTGGTGTAAGTTCTATCAAAATCCATAAGGTAGTTTTTAAGAAAATTCGTTTTTGTACATTATTTAGTCAATTATCATCAAAACATTTAAAATGATACATCAAAACGTTTCTTATAAAATTCGCTATCTTGTGGTGTAATTTTTATCAAAATCAATAATGTAGATTTTAAGAAAATTCGTTTTTGTACATTATTTAGTCAATTATCATCAAAACATTAAAATTGATACATCAAAAAGTTTCTTATAAAATGCGCTATCTTGTGGTGTAATTTTTATTAAAATCCATAAGGTAGTTTTTAAGAAAATTCGTTTTTGTACATTATTTCGTCAATTATCATCAAAACATTAAAAATGATACATCAAAAAGTTTCTTATAAAATGTTCTATCTTGTGGTGTAAGTTTTATCAAAATCCATAAAGTAGTTTTTAAGAAAATTACGTTTTTTTACATTTTTTCGTCAATTATCATCAAAACATTAAAAATGATACATCAAAAAGTTTCTTATAAAATGTTCTATCTTGTGGTGTAAGTTCTATCAAAATCCATAAGGTAGTTTTTAAGAAAATTCGTTTTGGCCATTATTTAAATCAGTATCATCAAAACAGTAAAATGATACATCAAAAAGTTTCTTAAAATGTTCTATCTTGTGGTGTAAGTTCTATCAAAATCCATATGGTAGTTTTTAAGAAAATTCGTTTTTGTACATTTTTTCGTCAATTATCATCAAAACATTAAAAATGATACATCAAAAAGTTTCTTATAAAATGTTCTATCTTGTGGTGTAAGTTCTATCAAAATCCATAAAGTAGTTTTTAAGAAAATTAGGTTTTTGTACATTATTTAGTCATTTATCATCAAAACATTAAAAATGATACATCAAAAAGTTTCTTATAAAATGCTCTATCTTGTGGTGTAATTTTTATCAAAATCCATAAGGTAGTTTTTAAGAAAATTCGTTTTTGTACATTATTTAGTCAATTATCATCAAAACATTAAAAAATGATACATCAAAACGTTTCTTATAACATGCTCTATCTTGTGGTGTAAGTTCTATCCAAAATCCGCCAAGGTAGTTTTTAAAGAAAATTCGTTTTGTACATTATTTCGTCAGTATCATCAAAACATTAAATGATACGTAAAAAGTTTCTTAAATTCGCTATCTTGTGGTGTAATTATTATCAAAATCCATAAGGTAGTTTTTAAAAAATTACGTTTTGTACATTTTCGTCAATTATCATCAAAACATTAAAAATAATACATGAAAACGTTTCTTATAAAATTCGCTATCTTGTGGTGTAATTTTATCAAAATCCATAAGGTAGTTTTTTACCCAAGAAAATTACGTTTTGTACATTTCGTCAATTATCATCAAAACATAAATGATACATCAAAACGTTTCTTATAAAAATGCGCTTTATCGCATCATGGTTTTAAGAAAATTCGTTTTGTACATTTTTAGTCAATTATCATCAAAACATTAAAATACATCAAAACGTTTCTTATAAAATGTATATCTTATTGGTGTAATTTTTATCAAAATCCATAAGGTAGTTTTTAAGTTTAAGTTTTTAAGAAAATTACGTTTTTGTACATTATTTCGTCAATTATCATCAAAACATTAAAAATGATACATCAAAACGTTTCTTATAAAATGCGCTATCTTGTGGTGTAATTTTTATCAAAATCCATAAGGTAGTTTTTAAGAAAATTCGTTTTTGTACATTTTTTCGTCAATTATCATCAAAACATAAAAACTGATACATCAAAACGTTTTTTATAAAATGCTCTATCTTGTGGTGTAATTTTTATCAAAATCCATAAGGTAGTTTTTAAGTTTAAGTTTTTAAGAAAATTACGTTTTTGTACATAATTTAGTCAATTATCATCAAAACATTAAAAATGATATATCAAAACGTTTCTTATAAAATTCGCTATCTTGTGGTGTAATTTTTATCAAAATCCATAAGGTAGTTTTTAAGAAAATTCGTTTTTGTACATTATTTCGTCAATTATCATCAAAACATTAAAAATGATACATCAAAAAGTTTCTTATAAAATTCGCTATCTTGTGGTGTAATTTTTATCAAAATCCATAAGGTAGTTTTTTAAAAATTACGTTTTTGTACATTTTTTCGTCAATTATCACCAAAACATTAAAAATAATACATTAAAACGTTTCTTATAAAATTCGCTATCTTGTGGTGTAATTTTTATCAAAATCCATAAGGTAGTTTTTAAGAAAATTCGTTTTTGTACATTATTTCGTCAATTATCATCAAAACATTAAAAATGATACATCAAAAATTTTTTTATAAAATGCGCTATCTTGTGGTGTAATTTTTATCAAAATCCAAAAGGTTGTTTTTAAGAAAATTACGTTTTTGTACATTATTTCGTCAATTATCATCAAAACATTGAAAATGATACATCAAAACGTTTCTTATAAAATGCTCTATCTTGTGGTGTAAGTTCTATCAAAATCCATAAGGTAGTTTTTAAGAAAATTCGTTTTTGTACATTATTTAGTCAATTATCATCAAAACATAAAAAATGATACATCAAAACGTTTCTTATAAAATTCGCTATCTTGTGGTGTAATTTTTATCAAAATCCATAAGGTAGTTTTTAAGAAAATTCGTTTTTATACATTATTTCGTCAATTATCATCAAAACATTAAAAATGATACATCAAAAAGTTTCTTATAAAATTCGCTATCTTGTGGTGTAATTATTATCAAAATCCATAAGGTAGTTTTTTAAAAATTACGTTTTTGTACATTTTTTCGTCAATTATCATCAAAACATAAAAATAATACATTAAAACGTTTCTTATAAAATTCGCTATCTTGTGGTGTAATTTTTATCAAAATCCATAAGGTAGTTTTTAAGAAAATTACGTTTTTGTACATTATTTCGTCAATTATCATCAAAACATTAAAAATGATACATCAAAAAGTTTCTTATAAAATGCTTTATCTTGTGGTGTAAGTTCTATCAAAATCCATAAGGTAGTTTTTAAGAAAATTCGTTTTTGTACATTATTTAGTCAATTATCATCAAAACATTAAAAATGATACATCAAAACGTTTCTTATAAAATGCGCTATCTTGTGGTGTAAGTTCTATCAAAACCCATAAGGTAGTTTTTAAGAAAATTCGTTTTGTACATTATTTAATCAATTATCATCAAAACATTAAAAATGATACATCCGTTTTCTTATAAATACTCTATCTTGTGATTGTAAGTTCTATCAAAATCCATAAGGTAGTTTTTAAAAATTCGTTTTAATGCATTATTTCAATCAATTATCATCAAAACATTAAAATGATACATCAAAAAGTTTCTTATAAAATTCGCTATCTTGTGGTGTATTTTTATCAAAATCCATAAGGTAGTTTTTAAAAATTACGTTTTGTACATTTTTAGGTAATTATCACAAAACATTAAAATAATACATTAAAACGTTTCTTATAAAATTCGCTATCTTGTGGTGTGGTACATCAAAATCCATAAGGTAGTTTTTAAGAAAATTCGTTTTGTACATTATTCGTCAATTATCATCAAAACATTAAAAATGATACATCAAAAAGTTTCTTATAAAATTCGCTATCTTGTGGTGTAATTTTTATCAAAATCCATAAGGTAGTTTTTAAGAAAATTCGTTTTTGTACATTATTTAGTCAATTATCATCAAAACATTAAAATGATACATCAAAACGTTTCTTATAAAATGCTCTATCTTGTGGTGTAAGTTCTATCAAAATCCATAAGGTAGTTTTTAAGAAAATTCGTTTTTGTACATTATTTAGTCAATTATCATCAAAACATTAAAAACTGATACATCAAAACGTTTTTTATAAAATGCGCTATCTTGTGGTGTAATTTTTATCAAAATCCATAAGGTAGTTTTTAAGTTTAAGTTTTAAAGAAAATTACGTTTTTGTACATTATTTCGTCAATTATCATCAAAACATTAAAAATGATACATCAAAACGTTTCTTATAAAATTCGCTATCTTGTGGTGTAATTTTTATTAAAATCCATAAGGTAGTTAAGAGAAGTACGTTTTGTACATTTTTCGTCAATTATCATCAAAACATTAAAAATAATACATTAAAACGTTTCTTATAAAATTCGCTATCTTGTGGTGTAATTTTTATCAAAATCCATAAGGTAGTTTTTAAGAAAATTACGTTTTTGTACATTTTTTCGTCAATTATCATCAAAACATAAAAAATGATACATCAAAACGTTTCTTATAAAATGCGCTATCTTGTGGTGTAATTTTTATCAAAATCCATAAGGTAGTTTTTAAGAAAATTCGTTTTTGTACATTTTTTAGTCAATTATCATCAAAACATTAAAAATGATACATTAAAACGTTTCTTATAAAATGCGCTATCTTGTGGTGTAATTTTTATCAAAATCCATAAGGTAGTTTTTAAGAAAATTCGTTTTTGTACATTATTTAGTCAATTATCATCAAAACATTAAAAATGATACATCAAAACGTTTCTTATAAAATTCGCTATCTTGTGGTGTAATTTTTATCAAAATCCATGAAGTAGTTGTTAAGAAAATTCGTTTTTGTACATTATTTCGTCAATTATCATCAAAACATTAAAAATGATACATCAAAACGTTTCTTATAAAATTCGCTATCTTGTGATGTAATTTTTATCAAAATCCATAAGGTAGTTTTAAAGAAAATTCGTTTTTGTACATTATTTCGTCAATTATCATCAAAACATAAAAAATGATACATCAAAACGTTTCTTATAAAGTGCTCTATCTTGTGGTGTAAGTTCTATCAAAATCCATAAGGTAGTTTTTAAGAAAATTCGTTTTTGTACATTATTTCGTCAATTATCATCAAAACATTAAACATGATACATCAAAAAGTTTCTTATAAAATTCGCTATCTTGTGGTGTAATTATTATCAAAATCCATAAGGTAGTTTTTTAAAAATTACGTTTTTGTACATTTTTTCGTCAATTATCATCAAAACATTAAAAATAATACATTAAAACGTTTCTTATAAAATTCGCTATCTTGTGGTGTAATTTTTATCAAAATCCATAAGGTAGTTTTAAGAAAATTACGTTTTTATACATTTTTTCGTCAATTATCATCAAAACATAAAAAATGATACATCAAAACGTTTCTTATAAAATGCTCTATCTTGTGGTGTAATTTTTATCAAAAT
>CAVNZK010000192.1:0-74014 GCA_963693345.1 Pieris melete
TCTGTAATTTTGTTTTTACCGCATGCGGCGTAATTAATATAGGGGTCTGGGTACAAAGGGCAAATACTTGTCTAGGTAGACACAAAACATGTAACAAGTATAGCAAAAATTTAAAATTCTAGTTAAAAATGAAAGGCAGTATCCGACTTTTTTTTTATTTAATTAAAAAAAAACGTTGTATTCTTCGGTTTGAAATTATTGGAAATGGGCCGGTCCCATTGCCCTCGTTTGTGATGACAAATGGGTCAAAAGACCCTTGTCCCAATGGCCCAGTAGAATGAAAAAAGAGAGGATGTCCACCAGAAACATGGGAAGGTTAAATAAAAGAGATAGGGGGGAAATATTGAAAAATAGCAGCGATGATGAGAGACAAAAGGAAAAATTTGGAAGATGTCTTCACTCGGAGGTCATTTATTACAATAAAAACATAATTTTAATGTTATTCTTTTTATTTCTGTTAGGTTGTCTTCACATAAGGAAAAATTCGTAACTCCACAGTGGACATGTGCAAAAACAATGTAGGATGTAACAAAGAAACATTATCTACAACTTACTCTAGTATATTTAACATCTTGGCGTGAGTTAAGTTCGGTGGCGGTTGTTGTAGAGATTCAAATATATGTTAAATTAAACTCTTTGTTTGAAGCTTTGTGCCAACTGGCTTTAATCGCTTAAAACATGAGCTAACTAACACGCAGTTATTGGTAGTGGGGGTTGCGACGCTGGTTAACAAAAAACTAAGTTGCCTTATCTAAGGGTTCTTAAATCTAAGTGACATTTCTGTTACCTATAAAGAATATAAGTGTGACCTATTGGAAATTATCGGAAACGAGAATGTTTTATTACAATTTATGAGTGTGGGTAAAACTAAAGGGCAAATTTGGCTTCAAGTGTGCGATTGCTAACATTTGGTTTGCGCTTCTAATTATTTACTAAAATATATATTTGTAACTTAACTAACGTTGGTTATATAAGTCATGTACTTGGGAAATCTTATGTAAAAAATTTTACGTGAAATATCAAAATTTTATTAAATTAACATATATTAAAAGCTTAAAAACGCCCTTGACTTTCACTTCATTAAACCAATTAACTAATTGAGAAATAAATTCCATAGCTAAGTTGCGTCTTTCTTTAGATATTTAATTACTTTGAAGTTGATTTAATGGACGATTCTTATAATATTCTAAAAGCTATTGAATTTTATATTTTATATTCTTTGGAAACAAATAATAAGTTGTAAGACATTTATGAACAAAACCCTAATATGAGGTGAAGGCTGATGTTGTAGCTAAATCTTCTAATTTTACGTACTTTTTAACAAATAACTTTAGCTTTAGGTCACATATTTTATAGAACAACTAGCCTAGGGCCAAATACAACAAATGTTTCACAGGGAACGCAACTCAGGACCTCCAAAACTGTGTGCTATAAACACGTCAGAATGAAGTTTTATTTATAATTGAATCAATAGGTATATTTTCAAAACAACACTGACTATTTCTAGATTAAAATAATAGAGTGAATGAAAGTATTCATTGTGAACATCACCTTACACCAATTAAGGATTTTAATTCCTATGATTTCGGATCCGTTCTACTTAACAAAATGAACAATCATAATTCCTCAAGTTACTCGATGAATAATAATGATATTTTCTTCGAAATAGGTTTTTGATATTCTATGTATTCATCCACATAGTTTGATACAATATTAATTTAAAAAAGGTCATGAAATTTAGTACCAAGTTTTGTCATCAGGTGCTAGTTTGGTAACCATGGCAACCAACACTTTGTTACTTTAACTCACAATGGTGATAACGCCAAAACCTTAAATAGGTATTTATGTGTGACAGTTATAAGGACATAAATAAATGTAAATACATAAATAATATATTTGCTACGAAGTTTTACAATATCTCTACGACTACGCTACGACATTGCTACGCTACGCCTACGCGTCAAGTTACAAAATAGCTGGCGTTTGTTTTGTGTGTAAGTTTAGTTAGATTCCTAATTTAGTTTAAATGTAACTATAAATAGAACTGAATGAGTATTCTTCTTCAACATTAAGGTAGTGATTCCATCAAAAATACAATACCTTCATATTTGAGACTGTGTTCAAACTCCAATAGATTGCTGTATCCATGCGCGCATGGAAAACTTCATAGTATGGCAAATGTACAATTTGAGGAAATCGGAACGATTTCAACGCAGACAGTGTATATTTGAATATATAAGAAAAAATATCATAGAAATAGTGGCAATCTAAGGGCCAGGCGCGACTGAAAATTTTAGAACTTTATTTTTTATAGAACAGGGGCAAACGGGCAGGTGGCCCATGGACACTGTCAATGCCAGAGAGACTCGTGAGTGCGTTGCTAGCCTTTTAAACTTAAAAAACAAATTCTTTCTTGCCCATTCTTCTCCACACGAAACTACCTTTTGGAAGGAGCCACTACTTCTTTGTATTTTTTTGACGTTCAAAAGTGCCATTTTAGATGGTCTAATTGAAATAAATGATTTGACTGTGACTTTGAAATAAGCAACAAGATACTCTTTCAAATGTCAATCACTTCTTGCCGACCAATGATATGTTTCACGTCAAAACAATTTTATTTGTATGACGTCTTTAGCATCTAATATACAATGGTATAGATAATGAAAAGAGTATTAAGAAAATTGTTGGAAACTCTCTAAACGTGTATTGCTGTTTAATAAAATTCTTAGAATATTCCAAGTTTTCATATCTCAGTAACTCAATTACATTGAGAGTATGAGGGATCGAGTCAAAGTATTTCATTAACTTCCATATAGCCTGTAAATAAGGAGAATTTTATTTTCCAACCCTTCAAAGGTTTCCAAATTTCTTACCCTTCAAGTTTAAATTGCTTATGTTATCCCATGATAATATGGCTGATTGTAGATGTAATGTATTCGTGTTTTGAACGTAAATCTATAAAAATACTATTTAAAGATTGTTTTGGAAGATTCATTTGTGTGTTCATATACCACGGAAAGGACCACCAGGCAAGAGGCGGAAGGGGAGACCCTTAGACCGCTGGGAAGATGATCTGAAAAGATCAGCTGGCAAAAACTGGCACTCCATAGCACAGGACCGACAACAATGGGCATCTTTGGAGGAGGCCTTTACCCAAACCGGGGTTCCTGTTAAATAAATACTATAAATATATATTACTAACATAATTTAAGCTAACCTACTAACAAAATCAATATTTTTGGTTACTTTAATATAACAACTACCAACTTTTGTAAAACAGGAAATAAAAAGGCTTATTATTATTATTATACCAGAAATGTTTCATGGTTTTTTTTCGTTCGTGTCCAGGGAGTTTTCTTCACTTATATTTTTACTACAGAATACATAAAATAAGTTGTGCACATACATGAGCACTGTTGGCCTAGTGGCTTCAGCGCGCGACTTTCATCTCGATCGATCCCCGGCTGTGCACCAATGGAATTTCTTTCTATGTGCGCATCTAACTTTCGCTCTTGAGGAAACCGACATGTCTTAGACCCAAAAAAGTCGTCGGCACAGGATGATCATGAAACAGATTCATAAATCTGAGACCCAGACCTAAAAGAGGTTGTAGGGGCACTCATTTATTTTTTATTCATGGGCGCAAATGCTTGCGAGACCCTGTCTTACATTTAATATTTAATGGTTACCTCAGAAAACTCCGCACATTTGAATCCTGACTGAGGACCAATTCTCATACGCACTAATAACGCTTACGTCAACAAATTTTGACCAACTGGTTTAGCAATTCAATCCGTCAAAACGCTCAAACGCCTGTGCTCAAACGAAAACCTTCAAAGTAAGCAGATCACACTGTCTAAAACAATGAATGTCAATCGGGTTGCTTGCTAACCCGTCAGCTTCATCACAAGAGCCTCACCAACTTGCCTCTCGTTAAGGGGCAGAAATTTATGAGAATCATATAATATTTGATTACCATATTCTTAATTTGTAAAAATGTTATAATGCATTAAGTACGTGAACGTAAATACGATTGATTAGACGGTGCAGATTATGTATTATGTTCAGAGGCAGGAATTTTGAGCATTTATTGTAAAATGTTTTGTTTCCTACAAACAACCTTTGAGAAATAATTGTTTTAATACAATTATTTCACAATTGTTGTTTGTAATTCTTCCTAGAAAGATATAAGAGCCACTCATGGCTACGTGTTACTTTTTAGAATCCCTAACTTGTAATACAGGGTCACTTTTCGGTAGAGTATTTTTTTTTCACTGTGGGGTCCGAAGTAAACAAAAAGTTTTGATTTGAAAAAAATTTATATCGTATAACTTAATATCTTCAATACACTCATAGTCCAGTCAGTCAAGACAATTAATTCATTATAATTCCAAAAGTTTTCAAATTTTGATGTAAGGTCGGGAGTGGTATTAAAACAAACTATAAAATTTTGCAACCTGCTCTGCGGTCCGGAACATTGTTAAAAATGCAATAAATGATAATTTGCTTAGTTCTTGAGACCAAAATTCCAAAAGTTCTGCAAAGTTGGAGTGGTGTTAAATATATTATTTTACATCACGTGTCAAATTTGCAACCAATTTAAGTGTACGGAACATTATTTAAAATTAATGTTGTTCTTTATTAAACTGAAGGAAAACGTTCCAAAAGTTCTGCAAATTTGACAGATATATCGAAAATAAAATAAATAACAAAAAATGTTCCGTACACTTAGGTTGGTTGCAAATTTTATACGTGATATGAAATATTATATCGAAAACTTCCCCAAGTTTGCAGAACTTTTAGAATTTTTTTCACGACCATACAGACATAAAATTAATTTAATTGCAATTTTAACAATGTTCCGGACTGCGGACAAGGTTGCAAAATGAGATTTATTGTCGTCCCAATGTACCATTCACTTGACCGAAGTTTGAAAACTTTTGGAATTATTATCAAATTTTCGATTTCGAATGTCTATAATGACTGGTGTATCAATAAACAACTATAAATAGTATGTCTAACGCAAGAACTCAACAGTACTAATTTAGTGGATATTATGAGAAAGATACAGGATGTAGATTTTTTCGAATTTTAATAAGAATTTGTAAAAAAAAGTCAATTTTCTCATAAAACGCAAAATAAATTATAACTCTGCAGGGGTTGAGCTTAGAGATCTTACCTCCCGTAGAACAATTTTTTGCAGCTGATGACCTCATCTATCCATCCATATTTGCGTTTGATCACGACTTTTTGGCCAACCTGTATAACTTAAACAAGTGCTTTTATATATTATACTGGGTGTCAGCAATAAAGGCTTAAAAATAATAGTAGCTTAGATTATAACTATATACATTGTACACAGCGTAAAGGTGTTTGGTTTGATTAGCAACGATAATATTTCTCTCACGTTGGTAACACAGAACACATTTCTACGTGTATAAAATTTTACAAGAAATAAATTCAAAGATAGACCTACCCTTGTCTTCCAGTTCAACTCTTTAAGGTTTTGGTAGTTATCATAATATTGCAATGAAAGAAAAGTAATAAAAAAAGTGTGAAAGTATTAGTTTTTCTTACTTTTAAAGCTATAAAAGTATAAAAAAGTTTGAGTTTAACGTTTATTGGATTTTAAAAACGGTTTACACTTACAAAATATATGATTAAATAAGGATTTAAAGTATTCGGAAATATGCACCCCAAACGGGATTTCGGGTAATAAGCTGTAAAAAAGTTTTGCAAACGTTGAGAGTGCCGAATAAATTATATTAAAACTTCAAATCTCTGTCATACAGCTCTATTTAGATGGTGATCACTTTAATTGTTTGAATATTAAATTGAAACATATATACATATCAAGAGTAATATTTGTATAATTGGTGATATATCCGTATCTTATTATTGTATATAAACTTTTCGGGTCCGATTCGGCGCTAAACTAAACTACAAGTGAACTATACATTATAGTAAGGTAACAGTGAGTATAGCACATTTTTGACTTCGAAGTAGGTAATCAACTTTCTACTAAACAAAATAAAGAACAAAAAAATAAATAATAGTTTAAAAAAACTAAAAAACACGCTTTGAAAGCACATCAAACTAAAAAGTGAAAAAAAGTAAGAGTGGGTTGCTCGATAGACGAAAAATATGGCACACAGCGCCCCACGCTTTTTCACAATAATACCAGTATTTTTTGTTCATTACCATTTTCAGCCTAAATTAGGTTTTAGTTTATTTTTTTCATTTTTCGGATTATTGCATTGTCATCGATCTTTGACAGGTGCGCAAAGTTTGAATTAAATCTGTCCGTTAAAAGTGGGTCAAAATCGAGTCCGAAGGAGTCGGTTACATACATACAGGTGAAGCTAAAAAAAAAATTAAAGCTAAAATTGGTGAGCGTACCAATTCTTAAAAGGCCAGCAACGCACTCGCGAGCCCTCTGGCATTGAGAGAGTCCATGGGCGGCGGTATCACTTAACATCAGGTGAGCCTCCTGCCCGTTTGCCCCCCGTTCTATAAAAAAAAAAAAGCTAATATAAAGCGTGTAAAAACACTACACACCAGCAAACAAAGCAATGGTGGCAAGTTTAGGACTTGCATCAATACGTCAAGATTATGCGATCAAGAATGTAGAACAAAATCATGCCCATCATGGCTAAGTAATAATATTAGTAATTCATTTTATTACTTTAAGGAAAAAAAGAAAAACATAATTACAGCTATTTTACGACTATCACTGCTTTACGATTCGACAATTATTAGGTGTTGTTAGGGCTTGTGTTCATTTCCATTAGTGTTCAGTCTAGACAACTTTATGACTGCGAATATAAATTGTCTATTAAAACTTTATACAAAAACATATTGGATATCGATTCGCTTGAATACTTTATTTACCTTATAAAATATTCAAGTGAACCGTTTTAGCCGTAAGCAATTTTAATAAAACGAACTAAGCTTGTTCTTTATTTATATATATATATAAATATATGATACGCAGCAAAAAATACTTTGTTTAATCAAAGAGCTAAGCGTTAGAAAAAAAAACAAGTTGCTGGTAAGTGCATTGCTAAATTCACATCACAACAAGGCGGGACAAGGCTAAAGACAAATACTTCTAAAAAAATATATCAAATAATTGTATGACCGCTATAATCGTTGTATCGCTCTCGATCACAAGTCATTGACTAAACAAATCAAATTCTATAAAAAAAAATACTACGAACTTTTTAGACCTCCTAAAGGACGTATGGTTCCTGGGTCATCGGGGTGCTTTAAATAATAGGGGATTTTAGTTTTACTCAATATTAACCACTCGAGTACAACAATAAGATACGAAATAATGAGATGTTAATTGCTATGTAACGAATGAATGCAATGTAATAGTTGAAGAGACTGCCTACGTCTGGCTACGTCGGGGCGTAACTCCGACAATTTAGGAAATCGTCACGCTTATAAAACTAAGAAAGCCTGAGTGAGCAAAATGTTAATAAACGATATTTTTATTTTTCTAAATTGAACCAGTTTGAACTAGTTTTCTTATTATTATGAAAGTAAATGTTTGGCTGACGAAGAGTGTAATAAAACATGTCTTCGTGCTAGGTTTTAGATAGATAGATAAATAATACCAAAGTTAAATTCTCTCACGTCTTCCTCTTTTAAATCCAATTGATTCACCAATCTCTAAGGAATATGGATGGCACTCCACATCAAAAGGATATTTGATATGCGTTGGGCAGTCCTTATTGACATTTACTTAAGAGAGGAAAGAGGCCTGACAGCTCTTGGGGTTTGGGGACAATGAATTTCCTTATAAACTCAAAATGTACGAAAAATTTCAGTGAATTTTTATAACATGTGAAAATCGCATATAAAATATAGTAATTTATATATCTTCCAGCACTCAAGTAAGTTTATATCGTACTAATTATGTTTTGCATATTCAAATAAGAAATTCTATGCATAACTTAAGCATTGGTTTTTATAAGCACTAAAATAGAATAGGTAAGTACAATATCAACAAAAATGCATTATACATTTTCGTTTAGCGGTTATTTTTCCCGGGAATTATTTTGCTAAACTTTACTATATTTTTTGTTTCTCAATAATGTTTTACAAATATGAAAGAAATAATAAAATATTTAACCAACATCAAACAGCAACTGTTTAAAAGTAAATCAATTGCATGGTTAATTTTTTTCATTATACAGTTCACAACACACATCACACACTTAAAATGTACCCTATTCCTTTTTTTTCTTTTCATTATTTTTATTATTATTATTTTGTGTGTTTCTGTGTGCGTGTTATGTTAGTAATAAATATTATGTCTCTGTCTAGTCCTGCCATAAATACTGAACCAAATATTTTTTTTCTATGGCAAATAACATTTATTACTTTTACAGTGTGTTAGTTTAATACATATATATAAAAGTCTTATTCGAAGTGGTCTCCATTGGCTGCAATACAGTCCTTTAAACGTTGAGGCCAGTAATCAATAGAAGGACCCACTCTTTCCATTGGAGCATGCCGTACTCTCTAAAACTGACCATAAATCATAATCCAACGGATTAAGATCCGTACTAGACGACGGCCCGTCTTCAGCTCTGATGAAATCCGAAACGTTCGTTTCCAACCAAGACTGCGTAGATCTCCGAAACTACTGAGTCGATTTGGATGAAACTTGAACTGTTTTAATTGGAATTTACTTGCTTTAAAAAAGCGTCTAAATATGACTTTTACTTTCCGAAGTTACTCGGGAAATTTAGTGAACGTGCTTGGATCATTATATACTAAATATTGTCTAATTCCAACAATACCCATACATATATTCCCACAAAGTTCCATTTTTTACAATGCTTTTTACCTCAAAGAACTAAGACAAAAGCTTTCGTGTTATTAGATTAATTATGTGTACATGGCATTTCTCTGTATGTAATTAGAATAACGGAGCTGTCCTATGGGAGGCTGATTAATAGTGCGTCGTTATAACAGTGAACATAACTATCTGTACTGTTAAGTATATCTCACCCGTACTCTGTTGTACAACCCACCTGTATGTTCACCATCCTGACTTATTTTTATTCGATGTAATTCTCTAGATATTCTTGGGATCTATGAAACCTTGGCAAACAAACAAGTCGGTCTTTTTTACCATGCTTAGGTATTTCATTAAAAAATTATAACCATATTCAATAAAAAAGATCTTCTTTAGCCCAGGCGTAAAGGCAAAATTGGTTGTAATATAATGTACTCTTCTTATTTTACAACATGGGGCATACTAATGGATAGGAGGAGCTCACGAGTGCGTTGCCGGCTTTTTAACAATTGGAACGCTGTTTTCTTGAAGGACCCTAAGTTGAATTGGTTCGGGAATACCTCAGTGGGTAGCTGGTTCCACATAGCGGTGGTACACAGAAAAATGCCTGAAAAACGGTCAGTTGTAGAACGACGGATGTCGAAGTGGAGTTTCATGCCTTTTGCCCATTGTACTTCATTTTACCAAGTAATGAACGCATCGTGTTATCTGCAGCCAGAATACTTTTTTCTTTGTTCACCATTTATGGGATATCGAAAGCTATTCGGTTTAGGAATTTCAATTTTGCGCCGTTCAATGTCAACGAATTTTCATTAAAATTTTAACACTGCTCGCTAAAAACAATCAAAGTGACAAACAGGAAACTTTTTTAAATTTATAAAATTACCATGGATACAAATTACAAGTCAGGGGTCAGTCATAGCGGTCTTATTAAGTGGCAGCTAGGTGAGGGGTACCGGGTTTGATTCCCGGTTCGAGGGCAAGTTTTAATTTCAATTTCTTCTCGGCCTTTGGGAGGGCTGTGCGGTACCGGGCGAGTGCTTAAACCGTACATGGAGGACGCGGTCGAATTTCTAAGGCAAGCACGAATTATAAAAATCTTATACTTGACGCTGGCTAATGCACAAACCGTGCCAGAGCCATAAGAAAAAAAAATTACAAGTCTTTTAGTCAGAACATCGAGTGCAAATTTGACTTAATATAATATAAACTAAAATTATTAGCACGTTTCACAATAATAATTACAGATCTCTTAACAACTAAACATTTAAATTTCTTAATAAAGTACATAATTGTATTCTTATATATAAAAATAACTTTTATAATCTTACCTTAATATTTTAATACTAATTACTTCACTATTAATGATACATTTCTTATATATATTTGGTAGTTCTTTTATTTATTTTTTATAAATTGTCTCGTCACTGAGACATTATTGAAAATTACGATCTAACGTTAGACTTATAAGTAATTTAAGCCTAATTTAATAATAAGAATATTTAACATGAGAAAGGGTCCAATAATACTTACAGTGTCTTTTTTCACTTACAGTAATTCAGTAATTCAAATGGTTTTCCCGTTTCAATCTTCTCACTAGGCGCGTGGTTTCAAGTAGTCAATAGCCTCGACATTCACGTGATAGTGGAGCCTTTGTTCGTGGGCTTCAGCAATCTTTTTAATTATTCTGACGACGTACTCCACATTAAGGTCCCGATGGAGGTCGCCATTACAAATGTACCAGGGAGCATTGACTATTCCTCTGACCACGTTGAAATTAGGTAATTCTTAAAGGAGTAGTAGTGATAGATAGCCCTGTCAGTCTTAGCGTAGTGCGTTCAAATCCCAGCTATGGAAGAATGAAAAAAAAAAAAAAAAAAAATGAAAATGTTTATTAGTATCTCAAATTTTACATTACATTCATGAGTTGAGACAGCCCCCGTAAGTAGTCAGAGACACTTGTGTTGGGGTAAAGAATGGGTTTTAATACTCCAATGGTGAAGGAAAATACCATGAGGTAATAGGCATAGCAGAGTGTGAGATTTACAGCTTATGCGCTACGTAGGACCCTTATGTCAAAAACGTATAAATGACAGTTGGAAGACATAACCTCTGAATCATACCATTTCACTCATTGATATCGCGTGTCAGGCACATATTTTCGTTCGTGTCAAGGCTTTGATTATATAAGTCTGAGTAGATTACTGTCACTGCAAAGCTACTTATTTATACGTTATGGTGTTTGTGTGTTAGATTGATACCAGCATACACTCTCGTACTTTGAGTATTTTTTTTAAATTAAAAGAAAACACATCGAATTGATCACAATATATATATTAGATTGATAACAATATATTGAATATAAGTATTTAATAAGCTAAAATTAACAGTAAAATTTGTTTTGGTTACATTTGATACATTGACAAAGACACTAACAAAACAGATTGACAATGACATCAGTTTGAGCTGATAGTTTAAAGTAAGAAGTTTACATCATTCTCCCGCACTATTTTAAAATATAATCTTTTAAAAATTCTGCCCTGCGATTCTGTAACTAACTTTTCGAACTCACACGGCGGTTTTCGCATCGGCGGTCGCTCTCAAACCAGTCGTGTAGCAGTCATTTTATGCTTTGGCATTCTGATAAACGCTGTGTGAGTTCAAAAAGTGAGTTACATAATCGCAAGGCTGGTATTTTACGGATGCGGCCAGATCTACGAAATGTTGGCTCCGGCGGTGATGATGATGGTAACTCGGTGCCAGATCTACGTTGGCTCCGGCGGTGCCTTCAGATTTTATTTAAAAATAAAATTTGGTTAAAAATAAGATTTAGTTTAGCAAGTACCATTTAAGTTTTTAAACAAAATTATGCATTCAAGATTTATTATTATCATTCGAATTCAACGTCGTTTGAGTTATTAACTTTATAATAATGTATAACATAAAGTGTCATTTACGACACGTCTCAGCGGCTTAATTAAAACTTTTAATATCCCAACAGCTGTGTTGTGGTGATTAACCATAACTGGAGAAATAGGTCCTTGGAGAGCAGAAAATATTAAAAATTTAACAATTTGGCGACCCTAATAAATCTGGGCTTCTTCTAGAGTTTTATGTTAACAGAGCATAAATTAAATTTATATGATGATTGGATATAACAATTTATGTCAGTTTTAATAGGCTATTTGATATTATCGAAAATTTTGAGTAAAAATCATAAAACAATAAATCGTATTTATACAGTAAACATTTGATTACAATCACCAATTGCCATCTGTCGTATTCGAATGGGTACGACTGATGGTAACTGGTCGGACAAGGTATCGTATATACGTAATAGGTATATATTAACTAGCTGACCCGGCAAACGTTGTTTCGCCATGTATATTATTTCTAGGAAACATTTTTTTTAGTTCAATAAAAATAACTATCTACAATAATATAAAATAGAGGTTGATGATAGAGGGGCGAAAATTATGGGTTGTATGTATTTTTGTATGTTATATCTTAAAAAAATAAAAACAAAAAAAAATCTAAAAATAAGAAATAATTTTTTAATCACTTAAGGATTTGAAAGATAGATAGTAGCCGATTCTCAGACTTACTGAAAATGCATAAAATTTTATAAGAATCGGTCGAGCTGTTTCGGAGGAGTATGGGAACGAACATGGAGAACACGAACACGAGAATTATATATATTAGATTATTCTTACCTTACTATATATAATAATGCCACGGTGACATAAGTGTGTGTTCGTATTTCACCATGCCGATAGAGGCTTGCCGTTTGTTTGTTCTTTATTTATTTACTTTTTATTTTAGTTCATCGTTACATACAAAGCATGGTGAAATGGTAGCAGCTCCTTACATGTGTACTCGTATTATGTAAAATAAAAAATTTGTTGATTGAAGCGAAGAGTTTGTTGATGTTCATAAATGTACCGATATATAGATATGTTTTTTTATTGCATATAGCATTGGTAATTTTTTTTAAATAAAACGGCGCAATACTTTCGTTGTCATAAGTTTAGATTACTTAACGAATATATAGTTCGTCGTGAAAATTATGGCCGAAATTTTAACAAATTTTCTTAGTAAATCACATAAATGAACATAAATAGGAAATCTCACTCTCAGTTCGGGTGTGAAGATGAATGGCACACTCGATCACTCACTCGGAGACCCTGTGACCCGCCATTTGTGACCGCCACAATGTTCACTTGATTAGATAATATGAGATTTATTACATACAGAAAATAGATTCCAATTCCACTAATAAAAATCCACGCTGCATTTATAAAGAAATCATTGGGGCATGTGGCAGTTATTTATTTATTTACACTTCTTTCGACACTAGAATAATTTATATAATAATTTATTTTCTCCCATATAACATTTGCAACAAACAATACGATTACAGTTGAGAAGGTATTGGGAGACTGGCTCCCATTTGACAGGAAAGTCATATTGAGTGGTAACAAAAAGTACATACATATATGGCATACATATGTAGGCAAACAAATTTTACGTTTTAAATAAGGAAAGAAAAACAAAACAGAACAGTCAACAAGTTAATAGAAATAAAGTGGGTGTGTTTGTATGTGTGTAGCATATGATGAACATAAAATTCAGTAACAATTATAGCCTGTTTTCTGATTTTAGTATTTTTTATTACAAGCATGTTCTCTCACTAGTGCGTGGCATGTGGTCTGTTGTTTGGTTTGTTCATTTCCTTTACTGCCCGCTAAACTTTTACGCCATTAAAAATAACATTATTCATTGACAAGCTTTGAAAACGAATAAAGGAAACTAATTAGTGAGAACATAATAACATTATGCCCATGATTGCACACAAGACTTCAAGATGCATAATAAAACCAGAGAATTTAATTTATTAGAATTATGATGAAGATTACAGCCTCACTGGTAAACCTCTTTCCAGGAAGCCAGAGCGAAATTATTCTCTAGCTAATAGACGAATAATATCTTTTTTTTTCAACGATATAATTTTAACACATAATACAGGAAGTTTAAATTTCCCTTACAAACATATAAATAAGAATAAGCTTCACTCACAAATTATCCTTAAAAAAATCAGTGGCGCTACCCTTTTAGGGCCTCAGATTTCTGAATCTGTTTCATGTTCATTTGTCTTATAGGCAAGTAGGTGATCAGCCTCCTGTGCCTGACACACGCCGTCGAATTTTTGGGCCCAAGGCACGCCGGTTTCCTCACGATGATTCCTTCACCGTTCGAGTAAATTTTAAATGCGCACTTACACAGAAAGTTCATTGGCGCACAGTCGGGGATCGAACCTACGACCTCAGAGATGAGAGTCGCACGCTGAAGCTGCTAGGCTAACATTGCTCTACAAATTACCCTTTAGTAAATGATCAATTTTAAGTCGATTAGAAAACTAGATCCCTGAAGAATTACGTCACAGATAACCGTTATAAATATCCTAAGGCCAAAGACAAAAATAACCTCTCAAGTTGATTGCATTAATCAGGCTTCAGGGAAGCTTAACGAAGTTATAGAATTTCCTGCACTTTCACAGGTAACACAATAATAAAACCTTCTTTCAGCGTGACATTTTATTTGACACTTCACTTATGGGATATTGGAACAATTTTTTATAAGCCGTATAGAAGAGTCCATTACTATGTTAATGGTAATTATACGTACTGTAATATGAATCCCCCGGTAGTCCGTCTTTCCACATCTGAGCATTGTTTAAGGCATTTTTGGTAGAGGTATGAAAGAAAAGGTTAAAAGAAAAGACGTACCACTTCTGAAAAGGCTGGTAAGGCACTCAAGCCTTCTGGCATTATGAGTGTTCTTGGGTGGAGGTTTGCCTTACGATCTTCGTGCCCGTTTCTCCCCTGTTCTTTAAAATAATCTAAGAACGGTGCACTTCTCAGTTATTTCTTTATAAAAAAAGGGTGCGTGTACTTATGTACGCGCGTAAGAAGTTATACTTCTTTGGCATTATTAAAAATAGTTTTTGATTGCATGCAAATAATTAATTACAATTAAATAATCAAAGACTGGAAAAGGAGTCATTATAGTCAATAAAGTTCAGTTTACATTTGAAAAATTAAATAAATAAATATATATTATTATTCTCTTGCATTAAGTTTAACATAAATTATATTATTATTCGAATGTTGTTTTTAAATTATGTCCAATGCCGTTGCATCTTCCGTGGGCAACTTAATTTTGTGTCACGGTGCGCGCGCATCGCAAAATTTCAGTCTCATCAATTTTTCATAACGCGCCTAAAGAAGTATAACTTCAAAAATTCAATGGGAATAGTTTTTTTATTGACTTTTATTAGCGTACGATATGTCACGAATATGAATATAAATCTTTTGTAGTTTTTGAAACATGATCAAGTTTTAGTTATTACGTAGTTACGTATTAAGAAGTAGTTTTGCATTGAACACTACGGAATTGGTTTAGATTTCAAAATTCTGTGTATAAATAATATATCCTAAAAACTACAATATATAATCGTAACATTGTTTATGTATTAGGTAAATACAAAAAATTTTATAACACTAATACCGTTAACAGTATAACAATTCTCGTAGAATGATTTATTTCGCTCAAGTTTCAAGATTGATTGCTTCTGACTCTGCATTTCGCCCGCGAAAGTCAACATGGCCGCTTAAAATTCTCTTTCCATGAATTGCATATTTAGAATATTTTTTTACATTTCTATCACAAAAACCACCGGCATTTAGCTTAAATTAAGAATTAGCAGTTTATTTGCAAGAAACAGAATCAATCAAGGAGTCCATGGCCTAATAAGGGTTGTAGCTGCTCAGTGGTACTACAACCTCTAAGCCTTGTGGTTGGGCGTACTAACTGAAAACTTCATCTACATGACCTTGATGATTGGAAGTCTCACACACACACATTTTCTTAAGCGAACTGTGAAATCGACTCCCAATGGGGGGTCTTTCCTGGGAGATACAACCTCCAATTGTTTAGAAAGAGCACACTCCTCTGTCAAAGGCCGGAAATTTACTCACTTATCTGTCTATGGGTTGCGATGACTGCCCATTTTGGGTGACCCAGCTCGTCTGCCCTAAGTGAGAGATGTCAAAAACGTATTGGACTTTGACAAACTTAAAGTAAACATAACAAAAATAGTCAAATGACGTTAAATATATTGCTCTTCATCATGAGCTACCAAGATTTTGACAGAAGGCGTAGAATGTGTTAGTTCATATTTTATGACAAATCTCATATAGTCCCGGTTGGGCAAAACTATTGCTCATACATTCACAGACACAATACTTCGTCCTTCGTCATACTTATGGAGTTGTTTCTTTTTAATAAGTGGACTTCTTTTCAAGTGAAGATCTATAAAATGAAAAACAAGCGTAAAGGCATTAAGTCTTTATGACTTGCATGCTTTGTACTAAGAAAATATAATGAGCAAACAATTTTACTCATAAACTAACATAATTACAACTAAAGCATGCACGCTATAGTAATATAAAATTCTATTTCAGTTCGTAAATGAGTTTTATTTATGCAGTTTTTACTTCTTATTATTAGCAATATAAAGTGTAAAAATCCAAGTAGTATTGTTAATAATTCATTTGAATATATTATTTCAAAAAACTAACTATACTTTACCTTTAAATTAGACATTTGTATAAAAAATTCAAAATATGTTTAGTGTTTTTTATTTCAGCTAATCAAACTACTGGCCCAAAATATCTATAAAATGTTTCCATTTTGATGACAGGTTTTTTACCCTTTACTGTAAAAGTCTGCCGCACGGGTATTAACTTAAAATAAATCTATAGTTTTTAAAAAAGTTAAATTTTTTGGGGCTATATCCGGTAAGCACGTAGAGGAGGAGAATTTCTAGCTCTAACTCTTGTAACTGTTTGTAATGCAGTGTGAACTTGCGCGTTGTCGTGCAATGAAGAGCGACCACTTTTGGTTGTTGAAATAGCTTCACCACATCAACTTTCACAAAAACAAAACACTTTCTATACACGAATGACTGAATTTGAAATTAAATTAACACTACTTTCGAATAAAATTTAATTTAATTTAAATTTCGAAGTACGCGCTAATACATAGATAATTAAACCTGTAAATGCAGATGATAGAATCTCCAATGACATAATATTATGTTATGTTATGGCATGATTATCGATTGATAGTTTTTAGATAGTTGGGAACGGCTTACGACTTAATTGTATAATATAAAAGGACATATAAAAATGACATTTAAGTCTTTAAAAGCCTTTTCTTACAATCGATTTGTCTAGCTACGGATGAAGGCATTAGACTAGATCATAATACCAGCTACTGAGATGAACATGAAACAGTTTTAACCGTACTTCACACTGGAAGTTAACGACTAGTGCAGTATTTAACTGTAACTTTCAAAAGATTAAAAACTTCTCTAATAACAGTCATTCATCTCACTTATTCAACTTCATAACTTTTAACAGCTCCCGCGAAACAACTTTTATACGCAAAAATAGGTTAAAATGGAAGAGGATTTTTATGACTTCGGTATAAGAAATTTTAAAGTGTAAATTTCTCCTCCAAGTCCATATCATGTTATTTAAGATGTAATTAATGCAAAGATTTGTAAACACATTGAGTAGGATAGGGTATGGTTAAGAGGTGTTTATTTAGAAGACTTTTAAAAGTCGTATGGGAGGTAGCCAATCGTATGGAATCCGGGAGCTTATTCCACGACTTTATGGCGGATATCCTAAAAGCTGTGAGATGGAATTTATCGGAGGAGCTTAATATACATATAATTGTAATTTGAATTCATTTTTAAGATAATCATAATTTGCTAGACATACGGTAACTTTAATATTTTTTTTTTGATTGGACAATTCACACCAATTGACCTAGTCCCATGCTAAGCTGGTGAAGCTTGTGTTATGGGAACTAGGCAACGGATATACATATTATAGATAGATAGTCTTATAAATACATATTTAAACACCCCAGACCTAAGCACAACACCAAATGCTCATCACATTGATGTTTGTCTCAGCCGGGGATCGAACCCGGGACCCATGGATTTGCAGTCAGGTTTACTAACCACACTACTTCATGATCATTTGTTAATCTAACAGGCAAGTAGGTGGTCAGCCTCCTGTGCGTGACACGCCATCGACGTTTTCGGTCTAAGACAAGCCGGTTTCCTCACAATGTTTTCCTTCTCCGTTCGAGCAAATTTTAAATGCGCACTTAGACAACAAATCCATTGGTGCACAGCCGGGGATCGAACCTACGACCTCAGCGATGAAAGTCGCACGCCACTAGGCCAACACTGATCGGTCAATTCTTTATTATAAACAAATAATAGTTATGGTTTTTGGGCAAGACTTACATTTCTATTCATCAATATATTATTTTAATAAAATTACATAAAACCATGCTCAATTAAACACCTAAACGTTCCTAGTGCGTACTATTAGTTCTTTACCGTTAGAGATTTGTACGAAAGTTTTAAAATATACAAATTTTGGTAATTTTTTAATATCAGTTAATCACAGTACTGCCCTGCGATTCTGTAACTCACTTTCGAACTCACACAGCGGTTTTCGCATCGGCGGTCGCTCTCAAATCAGTCGTGAAGCAGTCATTTTATGATATGGCATTCTAATAATCAATAAACTGCAAGCTCCCATATTTTCAGAATGCCAAATCATAAAATGACTGCGTCACGACTGATTTGAGAGCGACCGTCGATGCGAAATCCGCTGCGTGAGTTCGAAACGTGAGTTACAGAATCGCAGGGCTGGCCCAAATTATCGATATAATTTGGCCATTTTTATGGCAGTATGTTTACTATATACGTCCGGACTATGAAGTCAGCGAAAGCGATTTTTATAAACAAAACTAACTTGACTGCGTGCATTTATGGATTTAGGCAAGACATGAAATAGACATGAAAAGAGATATTCCATAATATTCGATTTCAGTAAACTTACAAAGAACCATAATGAATTACATAGTTCCTCAGGAATCACACTATAATTAAAAAATTAGAAAATTGGCAGAAAATTTAAAAAATCAGTCATCTTTTTATAATTAATAAAATAAAAATATACGCGAGTGAACATTAAGCTAGTAATACTTTTAATAAAAATATTGTGCTGTGACGTAACTTTCAATTGCAAGGTATTTGCATGTTATGAATGTTTCAGAAAGGGTTCTAGATTGATAGTGTAAGAGCTCACTGAATGGGATATAATTGAAAATGGTTTTGCATTTGGAAACTGAATAAGATGTTTCGTTGAGTTGAAATTGTGAATTGGTGTGCAATTTTGATAAGTTTAATGCATGGATTATGGTTAATTGTATATATTTAGGTATATTTCCTAACCAATTTTATTTAATTAAATGTCAAATCATTATATAGGGTAAATTATTAATTGATGCATTTACCAAGTATTAAAATCACTATATATATATATATTATAATACACGCGGACCCGACATATGTCCTGTACACACGTATTAAATACAAAAATATCTATAGAGTAATCTAAAGCATTCTCTAAACTTTGTTCAAAAAATTTCTAAAAAAAATCGGCGCAGACGGCACCTCGCGCGCTGATTGGTTGAACGGCATACATTCGACAACAACAAACGAATTAACAAACATATATGGTATTTCAAGATCAAAAAAAGCCAGCCTTTCTCGAGTTTTAGCGAGACAAACGAACAGCAATTAATTTTTATATACATAGAAAGATTGAACTATGTTTGTTTATTTTTGTTTTATCTGAAAAAGAGTTATTTTTAAACAACATCATGCCAGTGTAGATGTATTCCTTGTGGAATATGAAACTTTTAACATATTTTGTAACAACTCTTACACTAAAGAAACCTTTTATTAAATTTACACTCGGCTTTCTCTTGGCGGGAACTTTAAAACCTGAATAAAATATTAGTTTTATCGCACTTCAAGTGTGCTCAAGAATCAGAATAAATGCATTTTCTAGCGCTTCTGACGTTTAAATCAGATTTCTTGTATAGAATATGTATTCTATGAAATTGCTTATTGTAATATCGCTATATCACTATAAGAAAAATATATTTCTTTCGACTTAAATACTGCTTCGTTGGGTATCAAAACCAGAACGTGAATGTGTATTTTTTTTTATAACAAAAAGTTGGTATAATTTAAGGCACTTTTTGCCGCGCACCATCGCTATTTGGAACTAGCTGTTGATTGTAATGTGTAAAATATATAGATATATATATACACGCACCACCATTATATGGAACCCGCAGGAATTCGAGTCGAAAAAAAGAGGGTACCGGTTCTTAATAAGCCGAGCTGTCTGGCAGTGTGAGTGTCTTCGTGCAAGTGAGCCTCTTGTCCGTTCATGCGCTGTACTATAAAAAATTCCCTTTAAGCCATTCGTGATGTCTGGAAAAAACTGCTCTTAGCAGTAAACCCACCCTTTTGGAAATTAATTCTGCTTATTATTGTTCTTTTGTTCACTATTTATCATGTCAATTAACTGTTTTATTATCTATCTACAATTTTAAACAGAATGCTTAGTAGATCTTTAAAAATCTTAAAATATATTTTTACATACATCTTTTGGCTGATAAATGATAATAATAGTCCTACAATATCTTTTTATCCTGAAGATATACTCCGGCAGTAACAGTCAATAACCTCAACGAGATTTACAAATTGATCTTCGTTATGTTTTGTTAATTTTATTATTATATATTATACTGTTCAAACGTTCCCTGAACTTCCACTAATATTTCAAGATCAAATTAGCCCAATCGGTCAACCCTCGAATTTTAGCTAGTCAAACGAAAATCAACTAATTTAGATATGATATTCAAGTTTCTCTGGCGTAAGGATGTCGTGCTTCCAATTTAAAGGGAATATCGTCGAACAGTCTCACTACTGCCTGGCCGGCCGCAAAGTCCCAGTAGACGACGTAAAGATCTTATAACTCTAACTTATAGCAGTTTAAAACTCATTGAACAAAACAAATAGTTTTAATTACTATTAAATCACTGGTTTTAATTAAAAGAATTTATGACGGAAAACATTCAGTTCAGTATTAATGTTCTTGTAACACGAGGGAAATTAACGTTTCATAAACTTTTTTCAATCTAACTGGTCATAATTGATAATCATTATCCTTTTAATACAGTAAATTAAATAAATAAATTTGTAATAAAATTAACAAACTTTTTAAATTAGTTTTAATTTTGTATTTATTATTTTTGTTATAACTATATAGATTAAGAAAATTGTACTGTATATTTGATTAGTAATAAAGGTATACTGTAAATTTAAATGAAATTTCATTAATTTAGATAACGCTCAGGTACTTACTCAAGCGTAAACAATTTTCAATATAGATTTTATTATATGAAGTCAAGTATTATATAAAGATGTTATGTTCTATATTAGGTATTAGACACGTTAGCGGTCGGTTATTTTGGCTTTAATACGGGTTGATTTCGATACAAAAAAATGACGTGCCGTAACGTAAAAGTGAGCGAAGGTAGTGGTTTTTTTATAAAACAGGAGGCAAACGGACAGGAGGCTCACCTGATGTTAGATGTTAAACCTATGGACACCATCGTTGTCAGAAGGCTTGCGTTGCCGGCCTTTTAAGAATTAGTACAATCTTTTCTTGAGTATTTCTTTCTACTCAGTCGAAACGGTTCGGAAATGCTTTTGTGAATTGGTGAATCAAAAGAAGTGAAGACTCTAAAAAGAACTTATTATTCTTTGATTTTTCTCTAAATTATTGATATTATCTGTTATATGATAGACTCTTATTCATAAAAACTTAATTAGTGTAAATGCACTTTTTTTTGAGTTCACTTTCGCCTCTTTCTGTCGTGTCTGTGTGATGAAGTTATTTAGATATTAATAAGCGGGAAAAAGTAAAACACTACCTTTTAAAAATAAATAGGCTCTGAAAAAATTGAAGAGAAGAAGACACGATTTGTGCATTAGCCAGCGTCAAGTATAGGATTTTTATAATTCGTGCTTGTCTTTAAAAATTCGACCGTGTCCTCCATGTACAGTTTAATCAGTACCGCACAACCCTCCCAAAGGCCGAGAACAAATTTGAATAAAATTAAAACATGCCATCGAACCCGGTACCCCTCACCTAGCTGCCACTTAATAAGACCGCTAGGCTATGAGGCCCCTAATTGTTCTTATTACGATCCAGTGTTATATGTAGTATTTTTTTTTAAATTACTATTGAAATAGTTTAAATAAAACTACATAGATAACACTCTTCAGCTCATCCTTTGTCTTCTCAACTTGTTTTAATCCAAACTTAACTCCGCACTGAATCAACTTGAAACAAAGCATTGTCGGGAGTAAATTAAATTCTGTCTTTAGTGCTTGTCAGAAATTTACTTAACCACTTAGCTGTTGAAACAGGCTGTTTGCTGGTTCCTCTTGTCTATTACAAGACCACCCAATTGACATAGACTTATATACTAAGAGACAGGAAAATGGCGAGCTTCGATACTAATTTTGTACCCCATTTAAAGGTGAAATGCCTATACAACTTGTTATTTGAGATGTTATTATTAAAGAAAAACGCTTTTACCGGATTAAAGTTATGTATTATTATAAATTTACAATTATTTGACATAATTTTAAATCTATCCGACGTTTCGCGTGCTTTACAGCGTGCGTGGTCACGGTGACTGAAGACAAAGGGTGTTGAATGTCAAAAAGTATCACAGCTGCAGAGAAAGCTGTAAAGCACGCGAAACGTCGGATAAATTTTAAATTATGTCAAATAATTGTAAATTTATAATAATACATAACTTTAATCCGGTAAAGCGTTTTTCTTTAAATGTGTAAATGTTATGTTAATCAAAGACAACACTAAATCAAACCAAACATAAAATCCAGTAAGAGTTGTCAATTTTAAATGCTAGATATTTGGTACTAATATGCACAAGAAACGACATGTATTGTCACAATAATGTTCAGGGCATTAAGCACAGAACATGGCAGGAATTTGCCATGATAAACACCCCATTGCATATGCTTCAGCTTCATTAAGCTCATGTCAACAATCATACTCTCAGATTGAGAAAGAGCTATAAGCAATCCTATTTGGTTGTACAAAGTTTCACCAATATGTCTATGGTCGCCACACTTTGGTTGAAACAGACCACAAACCAATAGTATCACTTTATAAAAAACCAATTTACAATATTCCACCCCGTCTTCAAAGAATAATGCTGAGATTACAACCATATGACCTCAATGTAACTTACAAACCAGGTAAATATCTTTATGTAGCTGATACTCTGTCCAGAGCAGCTTTACCAGAACAGTCATTACATGATCTTGATTCTGACCTAGATTTACATGTCATTTAGTCATTAGATCACTGTCAGTTAGTCCAAATAAACTTAAATCTATTCAAGAACTAACTTCCCAAGACAAGGAATTGTCACTCTTAAGTAAATGTTGCATAGAAGGTTGGCCTGAACATAAAAAATTACTTCCAGACATCCTTAGGTCTTATTTTCCTTTAAAAACTGATATACACATTATTAATGGTATTGTCTTCAAAAACAACAGTGTCATTATACCAGTAGCCATGAGGAATGACATATTGAAACAGATCCATGAAGGTCACTACGGCATTCATAGTTGCCAAAGATTGGCAAGAAATCTAGTATACTGGCCTAATATGTACTCTGATATAGAAAAATATGTTAATAATTGTCATAGCTGTCTCACTAACAGACGCAGCAATTCCAAAGAGCCACTACTGCCTCATGAAGTAAAACCAATCCCTTGGAATAAAGTTAGAGTTGATCTATTTGATCTGAATTTACACAAGTATGTCATAGTCGTTGATTATTTTTCCCAATATGTCGAGCTTTTTAAGCTAGTTGGTGGTTCCACTAGTAAAATTGTCATTAGTCACTTAAAGTCTATTTTTTCCAGACATGGAATACCCAATATTCTAATTTCAGACAATGGTCCCCCATTTAACTCAAAAGAGTTTCATAATTTTGCTTTAGATAGGCAAATTCAACATATTACATCAAGTCCCTATCTTCCACAGTCTAATGGTCTTGTAGAAAGAACCATAGGCACGGTTAAGAATATATTAAAGAAATGTCTTACTGATAATACAGACCCTCATTTAGCATTATTACAGTATAGGAATACACCTAAAGAAAGCATGTATTCACCTGCCCAATTACTAATGTCCAGGTCACTCAGAACTAAACTTCCAGTCTAAGAACAGACTCTAAAACCTAAAATACCTAACTATAGGTCTCTAATAAATAAAACTCAAATAAAAAAGAATAAATCACAAATTTATTATAATAAACATACTAAACCGTTGTCTTCCCTAAACATTGGTGATAAAATATACTTCAAGAAACAGCTAGACAGTATTTGAACACCTGGTACTGTTTCTGACATAGGTCCACAGCCTAGATCATATACTATTGTCTCCCCGGAAGGTACTTTTCGTCGTAATCGCCAACACATCCTACAACCAAAACTATCACCCTCTCAGTCCCCTCCTAGTAGTAGTTCACTTCCATCTCTGTCAGTCCCACTAGATACTGATCCAACGTCCCCTTCCAATGTATCGCCTTCTCCTCTATCGAATTATCAATCCCCTTGTAGAAATAATCCTGTCCAAGAATCTAAAACAAAAACAAACACATCACATACACCAAATACACGTACTCACCACACAACTTATTCTTCATTCGGCAGAGCTATCATAAAGTCCCGAAGATTTTGGTAATTAGTCTAGATTAAGTTCATAATTTGTACTTAGTAGTTAGTTTGTAAATATATTGTTTAATGTCTTTAACCTAATTTTGTTTTGTGTAGCTGTCAAAACACAGTTATGTCAATTTAGTAGACGTCAATGTGAGAACTGTCAAAATTGAAAATGTCAGTCTAATAGTATGTAAGAATTTTGTCAATATAGAAAAAAATAAAAAGTGTATACTTACGTACTATGTTCCACTTCATGCCATGTTTTCTTTTCTTAATAAGGGAGATGTTACGTATCTATGATTTAATATTATCTATGGACTATGGGTTTCCGTTTCCTGTAGTATGTTTTGGACCGCCTGTCATGGCTGAATATATGTTTATGAATAACAGTAATGTCGTCTTATTTTAATAACCGCTTACCTACCGCAATTGCAAATACTTATTGCATTAACGCATAAAAATGCAACTGGATGTTTTCAGGTAATATTGTGTTCATAAATATGTATGGTTTTTCAATTTGATATATTATACCTCTTCTCAAATGATTTTAAATACATATTATGTTGAAAACTTTTGTCTTCTGACTTTCAGAAACTTAACATATATGTGACTAATAATAATTTATTGACATTACAGATGGTGTGTGGTGATCTGAACAGCATAAGCCAATCTACAGTCTGTTTAATTATAAATAAAGTCTCTGCAGAGTTGAGTAAATTACTTCCTAGATTTGTAAATTTTCCAAGAAATATGAACACAGCCAAAACGAAGTTTGAAGAATTAGGAAGATCTAATACTCACTGTACGAGCCAAGGCTGTACATTTTACTCGCTCAGGCTTCCTTAGTTTTATAAGCTTAATTATTCCCTATGTAAGTACGTGCCAGGGATCATACATTCCAATCATCCACAAGCGTGATGTTTTTATGTAAGTACGTGCCAGGGCTCGTACATTCCAATCATCCACAAGCGTGATCTTTTTATTATGTAAGTACGTGCCCTGGCTGTACGGTTTGGTCACTTATAAGCATGATGATTTCCTAAATCGTTGGAGTTTCACCCCGGGAGCATAGCCAGACGTAGGCATTCTCTCTGTTTGTTAGATTGCACTTATTATATAGCAATTAACATAATAGTTATTATTTCGCTCATATTCTATTGTATAACGCGAGTGATAAATATAGAGTAAATTCAAATTATTCTATTATTTCGAACCCCTGATGATCCAGGAACCGTACACTCACCATTCCCTAAACAGTATAATCGGAGCTATTGACTGCACCCATATAAAAATTAATAGACCCAAAGGTATCACTCACTCTGAAGCATACAGAAATAAAAAAGGGTATTTTTCTGTAAATGTGCAAGCAATAATAGGGCCTGATATGGAAATATTTGCTATAGTGACTAGGTGGCCTGGCAGTTCACACAACAGCAGGATATTTAGAAAATGCCTGTTTTAGTCGGTGACAGCGGTTATCAGGTTACCAGCACTTAACTTCATGTTAACGACACTTTTAAATCCAATGACAAGAGCTGACAATATTTATAATTATTCTCAAATAAGAACTAGGCATATTTTTTAAAGGTTTTTCGGAGTGTGAAAAAGGAAATTTCCATGTTTACAGCTGGGACTACAGTCAAAATTGACAAATACTAGTTATATATAATTATAGCTTGTGCTGTATTGCATAATATAGGTATACAGAGAGGGGATGCTTATGATGATGGTGATCTTGCTGACAGCAGAAGTTGAGTAACACAGAAACAATGAAAGATCTCCTACAGGTCTAGCATTCCGGCAATCTGTGATTGCACAATTTAACTAGGTAATTTGTTTGGTAATAAAGAATATCAAAACAAAACTTGTTTCATTTTAATCATTTATTTTCTGATTCTTTTTTTAAGTGTAATACATATTTCTAATACTAATTTATATTTTTGTTGAAGAAATTCTATTTCTAACAGATTTTTTAATTTCATATGTTCCACTCCTATCTCAAATTTTTTAGGGTAGTCAGGTAATAAATGGTAGAAGATTCAGGGAAACGAAAATAACAGATGTGAAGCGAGAGACATCGGTTATGTTATAGTTTGAATTTCGTTGTCACTATTTTTTTTTTTTAATTAATTTATTAGCCGGATACAACGTCCATTGGCAGAATTGTCACTATTTTTTTTTTTTTAAATGGCTCTGGCACGGTTTGTGCATTAGCCAGCGTCAAGTATGAGATTTTTATCATTCGTGCTTTTTGCCTTAGAAATTCGACCATGTCCTTCATGTACGGTTTAGGTACTCGCCCGGTACCGCACAACCCTCCCAAAGGCCGAGAACAAATTTAAATTAAATTAAAACTTGCCCTCGAACCGGGAATCGAACCCGGTACCCCTCACCTAGCTGCCACTTTATAAGACCGCTAGGCTATGAGGCCCCCAATTGTCACTATAATATGCCAGGGCTGCCAGGTGACATACAAAATCACACCAGTTATTTTTAAGATTTCTCAAAAATGGGGTTTGAACAATTACATAAATAATATAAATAAACAACAATAAATACCATAATAATGCGTAATTATTTTAATTCATGCATTTCATAGGTATTTATCAAGATCATTTATAATTTCTTTGAATTCAAATTCTATTTTTCCCAAAGTCTATGGAACTCCGATACAAAATGGCAACACCGTTCATTAAAAACCGACAAAAATAAAAAGTCCAGTTAAAGATATCATGGTAAAGCAAATTTTAGGGCATTATTTTTGTTAGGCTTATAGTCAAACTTTTTGGTAAGTCGTAACAGCCCGTTCCCACTAGTCGTAAGTCGCATAAGACTAAAAGTCGAAAGTCTGATGTCCCTGTTCACACTGCGTCGCGAGTCGTATAGATCGTAGTTTCGTGCCATTCGAATAAAACACGAATGGAGTGAGCAAGCAATGTGTAGCGATCTAGGAAGCGGGGCGGGGAGAGAGGTAACAACGCGCTCGAGTCGATTAGACGCACGACTAGTGTGAACAGCAACAAGCAGGCACCTATGCGAGCACGATTCGACGCGACTTTTAGTCTTAAAACGGGCGCTGGCCCGTCGGATGGTTTTTTGAGTCGTATAAGACTAAAAGTCGCGTCTCATCTAATGTGAACAGCTCCATATAAAGTGTATGGTGACCAGAGCATTCGACTTTTAGTCTTATGCGACTTACGACTAGTGGGAACGGGCTGTCACTCGTCGATTTCGTGGACTTGAGATTAAGCTAAGCCAACACTAGGGAGAGATTCGCAGTTTGCTCTTTAAATACCGACTGTGTCTGAGCTCGATAGTTAAGTCAGAGCAAAGTCTACGTGCGCACTATAGATCTCACCCTTAGAGCTCATGTAGCTGACCTGGATGATTCAATTGTGAAAAATTCGAATGTTTTAGTTCTGTCTGAAACATGGCTAAACAATGACAGTGAAATAAACATTACTGATTTCAATTGCATTGCACAATTTAAACGGCTGAACACAAGAGCAGGAGGTGTAGGAATATATCATAATTCTAAAGATGTTGCTAACATTGTAACTTCATCGATAGATTTTTCTGTTCTTTCTCCTGACTTTCATGGTTCACTAACTTCAGCAATTGAGGAAGCGCGGGAAATACGATCGTAGACTGACGCGTTTTTCGATTTAATTAAATTTTATTTTATTTCTAGGGTTTGGATCAGTAGTCTAGTGTAGTTAATGTATATATATTTGTTATTTCTTAGTTTTATTTAATAGTGTATTAAAGAGAAGATTTATTGGTAAGTTATTTTAATATACATTTGCTCCTTATGGAGCCGCCTGATGACCCTGGGGGCGGAGAAGTCCCTGGGGTGGGCTGTTTAGTAACGATATCAAATGATGAGTCTGAAATGGAAACAGATGGATCTATAAAGTCTAGCAGTGGTGCTCGAAAACGGAGAGCCACTGTGCATAAACATTGCACCCACTGTAACAAAAAGAGACGTAGTCGGAAACATGAGGGCAAGGAAATCAAACCAAACGAGTGTCATTGCATTCCTTTAACCAATACCCAAATTAGCACTGCTCCCTTGTTCAATGAGTCACAATCCAACCCGTCACAACTTAATTCTAATGAATATAAAAAGCCAGAATCAGTAGCACGTTTAAGATACCAGCCAAGTGATGCAGCACCATATGTTGTTCACATACAAAGAGTACAGCAAACTCCAAATGATAGCGTTTCAGTCCACCCAATTGCTTTTGGTCGTTTCTTAAAAAGAAATTCTATACACAATATTGTTAACGGAAGCTTAAAACGAATTGGTCGTAATAGACTGTCTCTGTCTTTTAATAATTACCAGGACGCAAATTCTTTCCTTAATAACTCTGCTTTACAATCAGTCGAGTATAAGGTTTTTATCCCAACATTTACTGTTACCCGTATGGGTGTTGTAAGAGGCATACCTGCTGAATGGTCAGATGAAGAAGTTACGGAAAATATTAATTTACCTGTTGGATGCGGTCCAATTTTAAAAATAAGAAGAATGAGACGGCGTATCATTACTAGTAATGGCAGTGAGTTTAAGCCTACTGAAACTGTGGTTCTTACATTTGATGGACAAATACTACCTAAGCGAATTTTTATTTGCTACACTTCCCTCCCAGTTGATCTTTACATTTTCCCCACAATACAGTGCTACAATTGTTGCAGATTTGGTCATGTTAAATCATTATGTAGATCAAAACCAAAGTGTTTCAAGTGTGGCCAAGACCATTCGGCTGATCAGTGCTCTATCCTAGAGGAAGATGCATACTGTTGTTTATGTCAAGGTTCCCATTTTGCCACAAGTAAAAGATGTTTAGAATTTGATCGCCAAAAAGCGATCAAAGAATCTATGGCCAAGAGCTGTATTTCGTACGCTGAAGCATCTAAAATTCATGCACCTATCTCAAAAATTTCTTATGCTGATGCTTTACTTTCTTCTTCCAATGTAGGTGCTTCTACTATTTCTACTCCTCAAAATGAACAGTCTCATAAACAGTCTTTGAGTAACTCTTACAAAAAGACTTTTTTTCTCAAACCTAAATCTATTCCTAAACTTTCCAAAGGTTATGACAGAAATACACAACAACAATTAATTAAAGATTATGATATGCCCTCACCCAGAAATGGTTGTGGATTAAACTTAAACAACAATAATGATTTGACATTACAATCAATTGCAGACCTAATAAAAATTCTTATTAACACTTTATCACAGTCTAATATTCTTTCACCGTCCAACGCTGCTCCTTTAATTGACACTATTGTTAGCTTACCAAATTATATTAATAATGGACAAGCAAGCCAAAGCTCTACAGTGGAACTGTAGAAGTGCTTCGTCTAAGAAAAGTGATATTATTTATCTTATAAATAAATATAAACCTTTTATCTTCGCTCTACAGGAAACCTGGTTAAAACCAGGTGCTCCTTGTAGGTACTCAGGCTATGCCTGTCTCCGTGAGGATCGTATTGACGGGTATGGCGGAGTTGCCTTACTAGTCAAACATCATCTTCCTTTTTCTCACTTTCCTATTCCGTCTCATAGTAATGATTTTTCAATTATTGCTGCTATTGTTAATAATATCTGCTATGTTTCAATATATATTCCTCATCCTAGTTCTTCTATTTTTGTTGAAATTGACTCTATCATTTCTACTCTTCCTAAGCCTTTTATCTTATTAGGCGACTTTAACAGTCAACATAATTCTTGGGGCAGTTCAACAACCAATACATATGGAGTTTCATTGATGGAACTGTTAAACTCTCATAATCTTTGCTTTCTTAACGATGGTTCTGTGACCCGGCGTACCTCTCCCAATGAAGGCTCAAGTGTCCCTGATTTAAGCATTTGTACTCCTAGTTTAGCTTCCACTATTTCATGGTCTACACTTTCTTCTTCCTATGGTAGTGACCACTTCCCTTTACTTCTTAGATTTCCTTTTCAGATTAATTTTACATTTAGACATTCACCTAGATTAAAACATCGACTTAATAATGCTGATTGGGATACCTTTAAATCCCGTATAGAACAAAAGATGACTTCCCTTCCTAATATCTCACATGGTTCAGAATCAATGTGTGCTGATGCATTAACTAAATTATTTATAGAAGTAGCAGACAAAACCTTTCCACTTAAAAATGGTGCTTTGGGCTTTATTCCATCTCCACCTTGGTGGGATCAAGAATGTTCAGATTCAATTAAAAAAAGAAAACAAGTTGAGCTCCAATATTGTGAGAATTGTACATCTGAAAATTTTGATCTGGTTACAGATGCTTTCAAGGCCACTAGTTTATTATTCAAAAAGAAAAAAACAGATAGCTGGAAATCTTTTTGTCTCTCCATCTCCCCTAATGTCCGTCCTTCTGTGGTATGGCGTAATATTAGAAGATTCAGGTGTGCATTTACTGAAACTTCTGGTTCTCTCCCCGATTCATTAACAAATCAATTCCTCGACAGACTTGCTCCTATTACAGTTCCTGAAACAATAATTATACCTCTGATGCCATTGAACCCCTCTGGTCTCAATAGTCCATTTTCTATGTATGAAATTAAAGGAATACTATCTTCAGTTATAGACTCTGCTCCTGGTGACGATGGAATCCCATATTCCTTCATCTCTCATTTAGGTGACCAAACTAATATTTCCTGAAATTGATAAATACACTTATGTTAACCGGTTATATCCCTCCACGCTGGAAAAACCAGATCATTATACCAATTCTGAAATCTAATAAAAATCCCTCTAACGCAAATTCATATCGTCCTATTGCATTATCCTCGGTCTTGATAAAACTCTGTGAACATTTAGTGAAAACTCGTCTTGAATGGTTTGTAGAAAGCAATAAATTACTTTGTGACAGTCAATTTGGTTTCCGTCGAGGGAAGAGTACGATGGACAGTATTGCCATCTTTATAACTGACATTTTTTTAGCATTCTCAAGGAACGATTCTGTTGTTGCCACATTTTTAGATGTACAATCCGCTTATGACAATGTAGTGTTGTCAGTTCTTCATAAAAAGCTACAGTATTTGAATGTACCTGTAATGTTATCAAATTTTATCATAAATACTTTATACGAAAGACACATCACTCTAATTTCACAAGACTCCACTGTTGTAACCAGAACCTTATGGAGAGGTCTTCCTCAAGGATCAGTCTTAAGTCCCATCTTATATAATATTTATACCCATGATTTGAAAGCTTCTTTGGGTAATCGGATTTGTATTCTCCAGTATGCTGATGACCTTTTAATTTATTCCATTCATCAATCACCGGCCATTGCTTGCTCATTACTGTCTCATTCTCTTAATTTATTAAAAACTTGGCTTGATACTAATGGCCTTGAAATATCCCCCACTAAAAGTGTTGCCATGCTTTTTTCTAGAATGCGTCTCCCTCCTCCAATCAACGTGTATTTTGATAATAATATTATCCCTGTTAAAAACTCTGTGAAGTTCCTTGGTGTGTTTTTAGATTCTAAGCTCTCTGGTGTAAATCATTGTGACTACATTTTTAATAGGTGTGAGCGAAACTTGAACATTCTTAGATGTTTATCCGGTGTATGGTGGGGTGACCATCCCTTTTGTATGAAACTCATGTACAATGCTTTAATCCGAAGTATTTTAGACTATGGTACCTTTTTATTATCTCCTGGAAATGCAACCCGTTTAAAAAAATTGGATAATATACAGTCTAAGGCATTAAGATTAATTACAGGAGCTATGAAAACTAGTCCAATTAATGCTTTACAAGTAGAATGTGTTGAAGCCCCATTACATCTTAGACGACAATATTTATCTGATAAATTCATATTTCGCTCCCTTCAATATGCCAACCATCCTCTCCGTTCTAAGCTTCAAGAACTATCTCAATTGTTGACATCTTCCAAGTACTGGTCAAATAAATCTTCACCTTGTCTCATCGTCAGCTTCAATAAATTTATCAATATTCAAGCTCCAACTCATACCTTACCAACTTACCCTTTATTTGGAACCAACTTTGAAGCTCTAATTATTTCTCCAGACATTAGATTCAATATTGGTATAAACAAGGGCGATTCCCACGCAAGGATTACTTTTAATTATTTCTGTGAACAACACTGCCATGAGTACAATTACATATTTACAGATGCCTCTAAACACGGTTCGTCTGGTAATGTAGGCATAGGAGTATTTCACTTACAAAGTAAAACTACAATAAAAATAAAGTTTCCTCCAGACTCCTCAATCTTCACAGGGGAATGTTACGGTATCTTTAAAGCTTTAAAATTAGTTTTGAGTAAGAAACTTAAGAAATCCATCATATTCACAGATTCACTTAGTGCTCTTCTAGCTCTCCAAAAATATCCATTAAAAAACAAATTAATTTTTCCTATCATTATTGAGATAAGGAGTTTGTTGTATGAATGTGAGCAATTGGGGTTGTCCGTGTCATTTGGTTGGATACCTGGACATTCTGGTATTTTTGGTAACGACATAGCAGACCAACTAGCAAATGAAGCTGTTAAGGATGGCGATTCTAACTCGTATAAAAATTATTATCATGATTTGGCCTCACTTCCTGCTTCTTTTCTTCGACAATCTTGGAGTGACCTTTGGATTCAGAGCAGTTTAATTAAGGGTAAATATTTTTCATGTATACAGCCCACAATACCACTAAAGCCATGGTTTTTTAAAATGAAATTTAATAAAAAGGAAACATCGTCTCTCATTCGTATGAGATTGGGCCATGTGTGTACCCCAGCCCACCTTTCCAGATTTCATATTATTGATAGTGAAATGTGTGAGTGTGGGCTGAATATTGGTGATTTAAACCATTTCATTCTGTCCTGTCCCCGGTATAACCACTCCATGTTATTCGATCATTCTCATCCTTCTTCTAGTATCCCGTTACCTACATCTGTTCCTGTTCTGCTTTCATCTTTAAATAATAATATATATAAAAAGTTATGTTTATTTCTTACTGTAAATAATATAAAATTATAAATACATATGTATACAAATCGTATTCTATATGATATATATTTTATTAATTACTGTTCCTTTCCATAATGTAGTATTTTGTATTAGAGATAGTTTTATATCCTGCTGATCCTATCCTTTATCGATGTAATGTTCATTCGGTGTAAAATTATTTTTCTTTACTATTCCGTTTTCCTTACCTTTGTCTGTGGCAATACGCTCTGCGTGAGGCTATATAAAAAAAAAAAAAAAAAACTTCAGCAATTGGTGTCTGGTGATTTATGTATGGCTCAATGCACAATGGTAAATGGGATAAAAAAATTTAATTGTTGCAATATAATATATATATATATCTCCTAATCAGAAGGTGGACGATATTATTGATAGGTGCCTCTTTACTCGGCAACAATAATGATAAAATACCGATGATATTAAGTGGAGATTTTAATATCAATTTTGCATCAGAAAAATCTTTGAAACTAATTGAATTTTTGAAAGATAAACTGAATTTATCCATGATAAACAATCCTCAAACGTCGACAACGAGATCCGGCACTACAATTGATGGAGTTTTCGCTCGGTTATTAAATTTTGTGGAATATAAACAATATATTTCGTATTTCAGTTACCATAAGCCATTAATAACACAAATATATAATAATGACATCAATGATAGTAATAATTATATTACAATTAATGAAATTCTGTAATAATCTTAGTACTACATAGTAGTACAGTAATAAGTAAAATTGAAATAATTGTATTTGTATTCATGTCTATGATAATAAAAGCCTTTTGTTAAACTTTATCTAATTTAACTTTATTTAACCAATTTCTGTAAAGTTGCATATAGTAGATCATTTTTCGAAAAATAAGGTCAAAGAAGTTTCACTTCTTACGTGTGTACCTAGTACATGCACATTTTTTACACTAACTAATTCTTTAATGAACACATTCAAATACTTCAGTGTTTATTTATTTATTTATTTATTATCACTTCGTTGCATATACATTAATATAGTACAATTGACATAATTAAATAAAAAGGAGAGCAACTGGCGGCCTTATCGCTTTCAAGCGATCTCTTCCAGGCAACCACTGTGAGAAAACAAAAAGTATTAATTTCATAAGATAGGCAAGAAGTGCAAAAATACAAGTATTACATTTAGTTGGAAACAAGGAACAAAAAACAAACTAAACTAATAAAGAATACATGAAAAAATAATGATACTAATAATAAAGTGCACATGAATCATTTTTAATTTCTTAAATTAAGATCAGTCTCAGTAGGTACCTATTATTAAAGTTAGGGATACGAAGTGGACAGGTAATGTTTGTAAAGAAGAAATTTAAAGGAAGATAGAGAAGGAGCTAAGCGAATAGGGACTGGAAGTGAATTCCATAGCCTAACTGCAGAGACCTTAAAGGAATCGCCAAGAAAGGAGGAGTTATGACATGGAATTTCAAGGATATAGTTTTCGGAAGAGCGTAGGCTATAGTTATGGGATCCCAAAAATTTGAAATCATTTTTAAGATAGGAAGGAGTTTTAGGGTTGAACAGGATGGAATATAAGAGATGGAGAACATGAGCATCACGTCGCTGACGAATGGGTAACCAGCCCAGCCGCTTACGGAACTCAGAGATATGATCGTACTTTCTTAGACCGAATATAAATCGGATACAGAAATTTTGGAGACGATCCAGTTTATTTAGCAACTCCTCATTTAGATCGGAAGAGCAAGAATCGGCGTAGTCCAGTAATGGCAGGAGGAGAGATTTAGCCAGTGAGGTTTTAGTACTAAAGGGAAGAAAATTACTAAGACGCCGAAGGATACTGGAGGCACCGTACAATTTGCGGCTAACTTCTTTAACATGCTGCTCCCAGGATAAATTTTGATCAATTAAAACCCCCAAATTTTTTACTGTACGGCTAATATTCAAAGTCACACCGTCGATATGTACAGGGGGTATTCTGGCCCAATCAATTCTCGACGTGAAATAAGGGCTGCCAATAATTATTACTTTACTCTTGTTGGGATTGATTAGTAGACCAAAGTTTTTACTCCAGTCAACTATCTTTGCCAGCTCATAATTAGTAGATTGTATGGCTTGTGGGAGATCATCGAGACTTGATTGGACGTAGATTTGAAGATCATCGGCGTATAAATGAAAATTGGTTGAAAGACGGAAAGTTAAGGAGTTAATATAAATAGCAAAAAGAAGAGGAGAAAGTACGCCACCTTGCGGAACGCCAGATTCAATCAAACTCCACTGAGACATGCAATCGCTTGTCTTAATGCACTGGCGGCGCCCATTAAGATAGTTAGAGATCCAGTTAACTGCAAGAGGAGAAATATTGATAGACCTAAGCAACCCCTCTAGAATTTCGAAATTAATTGTATTAAAAGCATTGCTGAAATCTAGCAACGTGAGAATTGTGAGTTGTTTGTGGTCCATGCCTACGCGAATATCATCGGTAACTCTGACCAGAGCAGTAGTTGTGCTATGTCCGGGTCGAAACCCAGACTGAAGTGGATTAAGTATGCAATTTCTGATTAGGAAATCATTTAATTGCTCATGTATAAGGCGTTCAAGTACCTTAGATAGAAAAGGCAGAATCGAGATGGGTCGAAAATCAGAAAAAGTACTAGGATTAGCCTTTTTGGGGATAGGGATGATAAGTCCATCCTTCCAGCAAGAAGGAAATTCACCTGATGAAATAGAAAAATTAAAAATATGTGTGATCACAGGAAGTATAAGAGAGACAATAGGAATGATCATAGCACGACCAATCAGGTCAGAACCAACAGCATTGGAATGAATAGATGAAATACTCGATTCAACATTCTGGCTAGAGAATTCAGTGAAAGAGAAAGATGGAAAACTAGGACGAGGGAGAGATGATATATACTCAAGAGTTGAGGCCAGATCGATATTACTTAAAGAAGAATGAGAAGTAAAATGGGCGTTTAGGCTGTTTACTTCGATATCGGGAGGCATGGAAGGACGTGGTGGCTTACCGACACCCAGAGATTTTAAAAATTTCCATACTTTCGAGGGATCCCCATTTGACACTGAGTCGTGAATGTGTCGTCTCTGCGCATCCCGACAACGCGTGTTGCAACGGTTTCGCAAGATTTTGTAATATACACGCTCCTCGTCCGTTTTGGCTGTTCTCAATTTGGCTTTGGCGCGGTTTTTTTGTTTGATCAAAGATTTAATTTCATCATTGAGCCAAGGAGCAGGTAAATGCTTCAGTTTAACGGGCCTCAAGGGGGCATGTATATCAAAAAGATTGGTAATGTAGGCATTTAGTAATTCAATTTTACCATTGATGGTGGGACACTCATAAATCGAGTTAAAGTCGATTTTGGCCGCGTCTATAAGCAGACGCTCGGTGTCAATCGCAGCGAAATTGCGTCTAAGGACTACAGTGGGTTTTAGTTTAGGAGGTTTAAGATTGAGAGATAAATAAAGAAGGTCGTGATGAGAAAAAGCGACAGCTGGAAGTTGGCCATGGTTAGTAACTAGGTCGGGAGAAGAGGTAAATATAAGATCCAATAGGGAAGGAGTGGAGCCTGGGACTTTATGCGTGGCGCGAAGTGGCAGGTTATGAAGATTATAAGAGTCGGTGATGGAGAGCAACCTTTTCGATCGGCAGTCGTCTTTTATTAAGCAAGTGTTGAAATCACCCATAATTACTATGTTTTTATAGAGAGGCACAAACCTTTCAAGAGTATTATCAAAACCTGCGAAGTAGTCGACTAAAAGAGAAGGAGAGTAGAACACTCCAAGGAGAATTTTAGCTTTACTGAGCATGATCTCGATCAGAAGATGCTCGCATGCATTAGGTGGTGGTGGTTGAGGAGACATATTGATAATAGTGTAAGGGATGTGCGATCGTAGGTAAATAGCGACGCCACCTCCACGCATTCCAACTCGATCATTTCTTATTAGGTTAAAACCAGGGATAGAATAGCTAAGAGAGGAGAGGGTTGGACACAGCCAAGTCTCTGATATCAGGATAGCGTGAATTTCATTGGATACAAATGTTGTCAACAAGTCTAAATGGTGAGCAGGAACGCTTTGAGCATTAATATGGATGACATTTAAGTGTCTCGATTGGTCTTTGAATAAAGCTGTGAGGATATTATGCAAGGGAGGGGGAGGTATTTCAGTGCTATGGAATGATTCGAAATCCGACGAAGAGACCGATACAAATTCAAGAGCTTCATCGTGATTCATGTGTTAACAGCTAATAATATTTATCTGTATGCGTACAAAGTATATAAATTTTTAACTTTTGTTTTAAACGATCCCGTATTCACACTCAATCGCTAATAAAATGAACAGATAATATACGTAATATAACACACTATACGGAAAAAAAAAGAGAAGAAAATATCAAACTTAACTTAACTTAACTTAACTAATTTTAACTATTTCTAAAACCACTTAACAAGCGAATTTGTATATTATCGTTTATAGTGGAAAGTTATTGTAAAAACTTATTATAAGAGATTAATTTAATTGACATATGACAATAACAACCTTTGTCAGTGTCACATCACGCTTGTTAGTTAGTAGTTGTAATCTGTGATCCGTCAATGGGCTTTACTAACAATTAGGAATTAAAATTTAAAATCATCGTAATAACAATTTGTAAACAAAGGTGAATGTTATAAGATACCAAATAAGTAATTGAAAAGAACTGTTTAACACTTGAAAATCATGACGACAAACCAAGTTGATTATAACCCCAACACACGGAACACCAACACTACAGACGGAAATTATTGACCCTTTTTTGGAGCCTTCTTATTACGGGTCTTGTCTTTTGTCAGCTTTGCATCATCAGCTGCAGACGATGACGGTATGCTGTCCGGAACTGAATCGAGTTCCTTCAGCGAAGAGATGCGGCGAAGTTTCCCATCAGCCCCTATCACTTGTACACGTCCATCGCGAGTCCAACATTTTGATACACCAAACCGCTTTCTTGCCTCCATAAATAGCGAGTGCCTTGATTTTGTTAGGAACTCAGACAGGGTTATTCCAGTGCCTTTAAGATTAGTTTTGGCAGCCCAGATCCTTAACTTGTCGGCATGCTCACGAAACTTTATTAATATAGGCCTAGGCTTGTCATTGGATCTTAATCCCACTCGATGGCAACGGGAGAGGCACTGCTCTGTTACATTAGGACACTTTAAGAGTGTGGATATCATATTTGCAACGGAGCCCGGGCTTTCATCTTTTGCTTCATTTACTCCATGCAGCAACAGACACTTACGCCTACTGCGCATCTCCTGCTCATCCTGCACTCTAAACAGAATCGCCATCTGAGCTTGAAGATTCTCTAGGCAGAATAAAACAGAACCTTTGAATGCTTCGAACTCCCTAGCAAGTGGAGTTTGTTCCAGCGAGGGGGACCTATTCTGAGTTGCAATAAGGCGCTGCTGAAACTCTTCCATTCTGGTAGACACCATTTCGGATACATCCCTTAATGACTTTTTAAGATCCTCCATATTAAGGTGAAAGTGAAAAATTAATACAAGTGAAATTGAGGGTACTTGAAGAAGTGATTTTCTAACTTTAAGTTTATTATAGTTAAATAAAGGATATTTTTGAGGAAAAAAATAGCGATTAATGTGTAGTGGGACACTAGTTCATCACTGAAACTGTAAGTTGTAAAGTTTAAACCGAAATACTATTTAATTCAAGAAAAAAATCACGAGACACACCAATACACGTTTGCACTACCAACACGTTTTTTTTTTTATTGTTTGTGGCTTACATTATTTTGACACCTTTAAATATTTCAAATATGAATTCAGGATAAAATGTTGGAAATACTCATAGTCATTCAATCATCAATATTTGTTTATGAGACTTTTTTAATTCTATTTAATGTACAAATTGAATTGTTTTCTGTATGTTATGTCATGTGCTCAGTTTTTTTTTGTAAATATGTAAGTTATGTTATTGAAGTATATTACATACTTATCTCGATTTCAAAAACAATATTTTTTAACTAAATGTTATAAAATTAGAATATAATACAGTATGTATTGATAGTAATACTTGTAATATATTAATATTTGTACAGACTTTTTGATAACAAATATATTATTATTATGTTTTCAAATCTTATATTTGTCTACAACATAATTTTATAATTAAAGTAGTTTTTCTTATTCATACATTTAAAATATATAAGAATAAATACCATTGAATTTCATTTTTAATCTGACATGATTCTCAAATATTTGTTGAAATAGTGACTATACTAGTAGATTCTTAAGATTTATACATTCCTATGTAATGATTAAGAAGTAATAGTATCCATCATAAATTTAAAAAGAATAAATAATGGTCAATAAATCAATTTTCCTTATTACATTCTTAAGTTTAATCAAGTTATGTGATGTATATTAGCTTATTGGCAAACTAATTAAACAACAAAATAACAACTATCGGAGTGGATTTGTATATTGGATCAACATTTCGGTTGCGTTTCCTAACTTAACTTCAACGGAGTAAATCGTTGATCCGGTCAGAACCACATTTGTATGAAAAATATTATATAGGATCAACAAAAACCACCCGGATCAACAAAGTGCTCGCGATATAGCACGCATGATATTGACGGATTGATATAACTAAATATATATATAACAAAGGTTAAACTTAAATAACTTGAAAAATAAATAACATGATCACGCCCACGTGTTGGTGTTTTGAAAAATGCAATCAAAAACTGAGGTTGTTTCGACATAGGTCCACAGCCTAGATCATTTACTATTGTCTCCCCGGAAGGTTCTTTTCGTCGTAATCGCCAACACATCCTACAACCAAAACTTTCACCCTCTGAGTCCCCTCCTAGTAGTAGTTCACTTCCATCTCCGTCAGTCCCACTAGATACTGATCCAACGTCCCCTTCCAATGTATCGCCTTCTCCTCTATCGAATTATCAATCCCCTTGTAGAAATAATCCTGTCCAAGAATCTAAAACAAAAACAAACATATCACATACACCAAATACACGTACTCACCACACAACTTATTCTTCATTCGGCAGAGCTATCATAAAGTCCCGAAGATTTTGGTAATTAGTCTAGATTAAGTTCATAATTTGTACTTAGTAGTTAGTTTGTAAATGTATTGTTTAATGTCTTTAACCTAATTTTGTTTTGTGTAGCTGTCAAAACACAGTTATGTCAATTTAGTAGACGTCAATGTGAGAACTGTCAAAATTGAAAATGTCAGTCTAATAGTATGTAAGAATTTTGTCAATATAAAAAAAAAAAAGTGTATACTTACGTACGTACTATGTGCGTTTTCCAATTACAGAGCATTTTGCGACTGAGTGCCGCACAATGCCGCATAATGCTGAAGCGTAATTGGAACGTGAATTAGTTTTCAAAGTGCGTTTTCCAATTACAGAGCATTTTTCGACTCAGTGCCGCACAATGCCGCATAATGCTGAAGCTTAATTGGAACGTGAATTAGTTTTCAAATGCATCAGCAGAGTGCGCTAAGTCAGTGTTGACAAAAAAATGGTCTGAATAGAGTTAGCAACCTCATTAATGTATAAATAATTTGGTAAACAATAATAATTGGTTGAAAACTTGTTACGCTTAATTTAATAATCAAATTATTTCATTAACATTTTTTTACTGAAATAAGAGGAAACCTTTAAAGAATATAAGGTTTTAACAAGCTAAATTAACAGTAAATATTTAGTTTCATGTAAGAAGTTTACATCATTTACGTTTTGAGTAATATTTTTTAATGATTTCTAAAAAAATTATATACTTTTCAAAACCATTGCAATTTTTTCTAAAGTATAATCCTGTAAAGTAAATTTGTTTACAGATCCGAATTTTAAAATAAAATTGTATTCATATTTTAAATGTGGAATATAAAAAAAGTAACTATTTATACCTTCATCCTATATAATATTTATTTTTTTAGCAGTTTGAAATAACTTTAATTATTTTCAAAATCTACGACGAAACGAAAGCCTTACAAATTTTTCAACAATAAATAATATTTACTAACGAAAATTTCGATAAATGCCAACTTATAGAAAAACACTGGTCAATTTTCTGTCACTGTGTTGGTATTGTTTGCGAGAAACTCGCGAGAGCATTCGTTTTGAGAGTGCTCAATTGTGCGAAGCGTTGCTGTAGTTGGAACACTCAACGTTGAGCATTATGCCGCAAAATGCGCTCTAGTGCTGTAATTGGAAAACGCACCATGTCTTCTTTTCTTAATAAGGGAGATGTTACGTATCTATGATTTAATATTATCTATGGGTTTCCGTTTCCTGTAGTATGTCTCGGACCGCCTGTCATGGCTGAATATATGTTTATGAATAACAGTAATGTCGTCTTATTTTAATAACCGCTTACCTGGCCACCCACCATAACACAGAGGATCGCCAAACCTACCGCAATTGCAAATACTTATTGCATTAACGCATAAAAATGCAACTGGATGTTTTACCAGGTAATATTGTGTTCATAAATATGTATGGTTTTTCAATTTGATATATTATACCTCTTCTCAAATGATTTTAAATACATATGTTGAAAACTTTTGTCTTCTGACTTTCAGAAACTTAACATATATGTGACTAATAATAATTTATTGACATTACAGATGGTGTGTGGTGATCTGAACAGCATAAGCCAATCTACAGTCTGTTTAATTATAAATAAAGTCTCTGCAGAGTTGAGTAAATTACTTCCTAGATTTGTAAATTTTCCAAGAAATATGAACACAGCCAAAACGAAGTTTGAAGATTTAGGAAGATCTAATACTCACTGTACGAGCCAAGGCTGTACATCTTACTCGCTCAGGCTTCCTTAGTTTTATAAGCTTAATTATTCCCTATGTAAGTACGTGCCAGGGATCATACATTCCAATCATCCACAAGCGTGATGTTTTTATGTAAGTACGTGCCAGGGCTCGTACATTCCAATCATCCACAAGCGTGATCTTTTTATTATGTAAGTACGTGCCCTGGCTGTACGGTTTGGTCACTTATAAGCATGATGATTTCCTAAATCGTTGGAGTTTCACCCCGGGAGCATAGCCAGACGTAGGCATTCTCTCTGTTTGTTAGATTGCACTTATTATATAGCAATTAACATAATAGTTATTATTTCGCTCATATTCTATTGTATAACGCGAGTGATAAATATAGAGTAAATTCAAATTATTCTATTATTTCGAACCCCTGATGATCCAGGAACCGTACACTCACCATGGCCTAAACAGTATAATCGGAGCTATTGACTGCACCCATATAAAAATTAATAGACCCAAAGGTATCACTCACTCTGAAGCATACAGAAATAAAAAAGGGTATTTTTCTGTAAATGTGCAAGCAATAATAGGGCCTGATATGGAAATATTTGCTATAGTGACTAGGTGGCCTGGCAGTTCACACAACAGCAGGATATTTAGAAAATGCCTGTTTTAGTCGGTGACAGCGGTTATCAGGTTACCAGCACTTAACTTCATGTTAACAACACTTTTAAATCCAATGACAAGAGCTGACAATATTTATAATTATTCTCAAATAAGAACTAGGCATATTTTTTAAAGGTTTTTCGGAGTGTGAAAAAGGAAATTTCCATGTTTACAGCTGGGACTACAGTCAAAATTGACAAATACTAGTTATATATAATTATAGCTTGTGCTGTATTGCATAATATAGGTATACAGAGAGGGGATGCTTATGATGATGGTGATCTTGCTGACAGCAGAAGTTGAGTAACACAGAAACAATGAAAGATCTCCTACAGGTCTAGCATTCCGGCAATCTGTGATTGCACAATTTAACTAGGTAATTTGTTTGGTAATAAAGAATATCAAAACAAAACTGGTTTCATTTTAATCATTTATTTTCTGATTCTTTTTTTAAGTGTAATACATATTTCTAATACTAATTTATATTTTTGTTGAAGAAATTCTATTTCTAACAGATTTTTTAATTTCATATGTTCCACTCCTATCTCAAATTTTTTAGGGTAGTCAGGTAATAAATGGTAGAAGATTCAGGGAAACGAAAATAACAGATGTGAAGCGAGAGACATCGGTTAGGTTATAGTTTGAATTTCGTTGTCACTATTTTTTTTTTTAATTAATTTATTTGCCGGATACAAAGTCCATTGGCAGAATTGTCACTATTTTTTTTAATTTATTTATTAGCCGGATACAAAGTCCATTGGCAGAATTGTCACTATAATATGCCAGGGCTGCCAGGTGACATACAAAATCACACCAGTTATTTTTAAGATTTCTCAAAAATGGGGTTTGAACAATTACATAAATAATATAAATAAACAACAATAAATACCATAATAATGTGTAATTATTTTAATTCATGCATTTCATAGGTATTTATCAAGATCATTTATAATTTCTTTGAATTCAAATTCTATTTTTCCCAAAGTCTATGGAACTCCGATACAAAATAGCAACACCGTTCATTAAAAACCGACAAAAATAAAAAGTCCAGTTAAAGATATGATGGTAAAGCAAATTTTAGGGCATTATTTTTGTTAGGCTTATAGTCAAAGTTTTTGGTAAATCGTCACTCGTCGATTTCGTGGACTTGAGATTAAGCTAAGCCAACACTAGGGAGAGATTCGCAGTTTGCTCTTTAAATACCGACTGTGTCTGAGCTCGATAGTTAAGTCAGAGCAAAGTCTACGTGCGCACTATAGATCTCACCCTTAGAGCTCATGTAGCTGACCTGGATGATTCAATTGTGAAAAATTCGAATGTTTTAGTTCTGTCTGAAACATGGCTAAACAATGACAGTGAAATAAACATTACTGATTTCAATTGCATTGCACAATTTAAACGGCTGAACACAAGAGCAGGAGGTGTAGGAATATATCATAATTCTAAAGATGTTGCTAACATTGTAACTTCATCGATAGATTTTTCTGTTCTTTCTCCTGACTTTCATGGTTCACTAACTTCAGCAATTGGTGATTTATGTATGGCTCAATGCACAATGGTAAATGGGATAAAAAAAATTTATTGTTGCAATATATATATATATCTCCTAATCAGAAGGTGGACGATATTATTGATAGGTGCCTCTTTACTCGGCAACAATAATGATAAAATACCGATGATATTAAGTGGAGATTTTAATATCAATTTTGCATCAGAAAAATCTTTGAAACTAATTTAATTTTTGAAAGATAAACTGAATTTATCCTTGATAAACAATCCTCAAACGTCGACAACGAGATCCGGCACTACAATTGATGGAGTTTTCGCTCGGTTATTAAATTTTGTGGAATGTAAACAATATATTTCGTATTTCAGTTACCATAAGCCATTAATAACACAAATATATAATAATGACATCAATGATAGTAATAATTATATTACAATTAATGAAATTCTGTAATAATCTTAGTACAACATAGTAGTACAGTAATAAGTAAAATTGAAATAATTGTATTTGTATTCATGTCTATGATAATAAAAGCCTTTTGTTCAACTTTATCTAATTTAACTTTATTTAACCAATTTCTGTAAAGTTGCATATAGTAGATCATTTTTTGAAAAATAAGGTCAAAGAAGTTTCACTTCTTACGTGTGTACACCTAGTACATGCACATTTTTTACACTAACTAATTCTTTAATGAACACATTCAAATACTTCAGTGTTTGTGGCTTACATTATTTTGACACCTTTAAATATTTCAAATATGAATTCAGGATAAAATGTTGGAAATACACATAGTCATTCAATCATCAATATTTGTTTATGAGACTTTTTTAATTCTATTTAATGTACAAATTGAATTGTTTTCTGTATGTTATGTCATGTGCTCAGTTTTTTTTGTAAATATGTAAGTTATGTTATTGAAGTATATTACATACTTATCTCGATTTCAAAAACAATATTTTTTAACTAAATGTTATAAAATTAGAATATAATACAGTATGTATTGATAGTAATACTTGTAATATATTAATATTTGTACAGACTTTTTGATAACAAATATATTATTATTATGTTTTCAAATCTTATATTTGTCTACAACATAATTTTATAATTAAAGTAGTTTTTCTTATTCATACATTTAAAATATATAAGAATAAATACCATAGAATTTCATTTTTAATCTGACATGATTCTCAAATATTTGTTGAAATAGTGACTATACTAGTAGATTCTTAAGATTTATACATTCCTATGTAATGATTAAGAAGTAATAGTATCCATCATAAATTTAAAAAGAATAAATAATGGTCAATAAATCAATTTTCCTTATTACATTCTTAAGTTTAATCAAGTTATGTGATGTATATTAGCTTATTGGCAAACTAATTAAACAACAAAATAACAACTATCGGAGTGGATTTGTATATTGGATCAACATTTCGGTTGCGTTTCCTAACTTAACTTCAACGGAGTAAATCGTTGATCCGGTCAGAACCACATTTGTATGAAAAATATTATATAGGATCAACAAAAACCACCCGGATCAACAAAGTGCTCGCGATATAGCACGCATGATATTGACCGATTGATATAACTAAATATATATATAACAAAGGTTAAACTTAAATAACTTGAAAAATAAATAACATGATCACGCCCACGTGTTGGTGTTTTGAAAAATGCAATCAAAAACTGAGGTTGTTTCGACATAGGTCCACAGCCTAGATCATTTACTATTGTCTCCCCGGAAGGTACTTTTCGTCGTAATCGCCAACACATCCTACAACCAAAACTTTCACCCTCTGAGTCCCCTCCTAGTAGTAGTTCACTTCCATCTCCGTCAGTCCCACTAGATACTGATCCAACGTCCCCTTCCAATGTATCGCCTTCTCCTCTATCGAATTATCAATCCCCTTGTAGAAATAATCCTGTCCAAGAATCTAAAACAAAAACAAACACATCACATACACCAAATACACGTACTCACCACACAACTTATTCTTCATTCGGCAGAGCTATCATAAAGTCCCGAAGATTTTGGTAATTAGTCTAGATTAAGTTCATAATTTGTACTTAGTAGTTAGTTTGTAAATGTATTGTTTAATATCTTTAACCTAATTTTGTTTTGTGTAGCTGTCAAAACACAGTTATGTCAATTTAGTAGACGTCAATGTGAGAACTGTCAAAATTGAAAATGTCAGTCTAATAGTATGTAAGAATTTTGTCAATATAAAAAAAAAAAAGTGTATACTTACGTACGTACTATGTTTCACTTCATGCCATGTGCGTTTTCCAATAACAGAGCATTTTGCGACTGACTGCCGCACAATGCCGCATAATGCTGAAGCGTAATTGGCACGTGAATTAGTTTTCAAATGCATCAGCAGAGTGCGCTAAGTCAGTATTGAAAAAAAAAATGTTCTGAATAGAGTTAGCAACCTCAGTAATGTATAAATAATGTGGTAAACAATAATAATTGGTTGAAAACTTTTTACGCTTAATTTAATAATCAAATTATTTCATTAACATTTTTTTACTGAAATAAGAGGAAACCTTTAAAGAATATAAGGTTTTAACAAGCTAAATTAACAGTAAGATATTTAGTTTCATGTAAGAAGTTTACATCATTTACGTTTTGAGTAATATTATTTAATGATTTCTAAAAATATTATATACATTTTCAAAACCATTGCAATTTTTTCTAAAGTATAATCCTGTAAAGTAAATTTGTTTACAGATCCGAATTTTAAAATAAAATTGTATTCATATTTTAAATGTGGAATATAAAAAAAGTAACTATTTATACCTTCATCCTATATAATATTTATTTTTTTAGCAGTTTGAAATAACTTTAATTATTTTCTAAAATCTACGACGAAACGAAAGCCTTACAAATTTTTCAACAATAAATAATATTTACTAACGAAAATTTCGATAAATGCCAACTTATAGAAAAACACTGGTCAATTTTCTGTCACTGTGTTGGTATTGTTTGCGAGAAACTCGCGAGAGCATTCGTTTTGAGAGTGCTCAATTGTGCGAAGCGTTGCTGTAGTTGGAACACTCAACGTTGAGCATTATGCCGCAAAATGCGCTCTAGTGCTGTAATTGGAAAACGCACCATGTCTTCTTTTCTTAATAAGGGAGATGTTACGTATCTATGATTTAATATTATCTATGGGTTTCCGTTTCCTGTAGTATGTCTCGGACCGCCTGTCATGGCTGAATATATGTTTATGAATAACAGTAATGTCGTCTTATTTTAATAACCGCTTACCTGGCCACCCACCATAACACAGAGGATCGCCAAACCTACCGCAATTGCAAATACTTATTGCATTAACGCATAAAAAGGCAACTGGATGTTTTACCAGGTAATATTGTGTTCATAAATATGTATGGTTTTTCAATTTGATATATTATACCTCTTCTCAAATGATTTTAAATACATATGTTGAAAACTTTTGTCTTCTGACTTTCAGAAACTTAACATATATGTGACTAATAATAATTTATTGACATTACAGATGGTGTGTGGTGATCTGAACAGCATAAGCCAATCTACAGTCTGTTTAATTATAAATAAAGTCTCTGCAGAGTTGAGTAAATTACTTCCTAGATTTGTAAATTTTCCAAGAAATATGAACACAGCCAAAACGAAGTTTGAAGATTTAGGAAGATCTAATACTCACTGTACGAGCCAAGGCTGTACATCTTACTCGCTCAGGCTTCCTTAGTTTTATAAGCTTAATTATTCCCTATGTAAGTACGTGCCAGGGATCATACATTCCAATCATCCACAAGCGTGATGTTTTTATGTAAGTACGTGCCAGGGCTCGTACATTCCAATCATCCACAAGCGTGATCTTTTTATTATGTAAGTACGTGCCCTGGCTGTACGGTTTGGTCACTTATAAGCATGATGATTTCCTAAATCGTTGGAGTTTCACCCCGGGAGCATAGCCAGACGTAGGCATTCTCTCTGTTTGTTAGATTGCACTTATTATATAGCAATTAACATAATAGTTATTATTTCGCTCATATTCTATTGTATAACGCGAGTGATAAATATAGAGTAAATTCAAATTATTCTATTATTTCGAACCCCTGATGATCCAGGAACCGTACACTCACCATGGCCTAAACAGTATAATCGGAGCTATTGACTGCACCCATATAAAAATTAATAGACCCAAAGGTATCACTCACTCTGAAGCATACAGAAATAAAAAAGGGTATTTTTCTGTAAATGTGCAAGCAATAATAGGGCCTGATATGGAAATATTTGCTATAGTGACTAGGTGGCCTGGCAGTTCACACAACAGCAGGATATTTAGAAAATGCCTGTTTTAGTCGGTGACAGCGGTTATCAGGTTACCAGCACTTAACTTCATGTTAACAACACTTTTAAATCCAATGACAAGAGCTGACAATATTTATAATTATTCTCAAATAAGAACTAGGCATATTTTTTAAAGGTTTTTCGGAGTGTGAAAAAGGAAATTTCCATGTTTACAGCTGGGACTACAGTCAAAATTGACAAATACTAGTTATATATAATTATAGCTTGTGCTGTATTGCATAATATAGGTATACAGAGAGGGGATGCTTATGATGATGGTGATCTTGCTGACAGCAGAAGTTGAGTAACACAGAAACAATGAAAGATCTCCTACAGGTCTAGCATTCCGGCAATCTGTGATTGCACAATTTAACTAGGTAATTTGTTTGGTAATAAAGAATATCAAAACAAAACTTGTTTCATTTTAATCATTTATTTTCTGATTCTTTTTTTAAGTGTAATACATATTTCTAATACTAATTTATATTTTTGTTGAAGAAATTCTATTTCTAACAGATTTTTTAATTTCATATGTTCCACTCCTATCTCAAATTTTTTAGGGTAGTCAGGTAATAAATGGTAGAAGATTCAGGGAAACGAAAATAACAGATGTGAAGCGAGAGACATCGGTTAGGTTATAGTTTGAATTTCGTTGTCACTATTTTTTTTTTTAATTAATTTATTTGCCGGATACAAAGTCCATTGGCAGAATTGTCACTATTTTTTTTAATTTATTTATTAGCCGGATACAAAGTCCATTGGCAGAATTGTCACTATAATATGCCAGGGCTGCCAGGTGACATACAAAATCACACCAGTTATTTTTAAGATTTCTCAAAAATGGGGTTTGAACAATTACATAAATAATATAAATAAACAACAATAAATACCATAATAATGTGTAATTATTTTAATTCATGCATTTCATAGGTATTTATCAAGATCATTTATAATTTCTTTGAATTCAAATTCTATTTTTCCCAAAGTCTATGGAACTCCGATACAAAATGGCAACACCGTTCATTAAAAACCGACAAAAATAAAAAGTCCAGTTAAAGATATGATGGTAAAGCAAATTTTAGGGCATTATTTTTGTTAGGCTTATAGTCAAAGTTTTTGGTAAATCGTCGTCGATTTCGTGGACTTGAGATTAAGCTAAGCCAACACTAGGGAGAGATTCGCAGTTTGCTCTTTAAATACCGACTGTGTCTGAGCTCGATAGTTAAGTCAGAGCAAAGTCTACGTGCGCACTATAGATCTCACCCTAAGGGTGAGATCTATAGAGCGGACTTGGACTTTGCTCAGACTTACCTTACGAAAAACTTGGCTTAGTGTACACTAAGGTTAAACTATGATTTCGTATTTATAGACATTTTAACGGTGAGATTAAGCTAAGCCCAAGCTAAGACAGCAAATGTCAAAATACAAATTGATGTTTCATTTCATGCAATACTTTGTTTATTATCCTTTAAAAAAGTAAACAATAACAAATATTTAAACATCTAAAACGGTACACATATATCTTCAATTTATTGTTATTTATGTATTCATTTATTTTATTATTGCAATAACTAGAAATTTACGAGTAACCTTTAGAAAATGTATTAATTATTTAAAGATGACAATAATTTTATTACGTAGAACGGATCGAAATGTTTTGACAACAGCAACAGAGCACTTGTATCAACTATCAACAATTGAAAATTTTAAACCACTTTTTCTCTTTTCTGTTTCTGTTTGTATGAGCTTATAAATATTAAATTGATCGTACACGTTACACGTATACCTACTTAAGACCTACGCATTCCCGAAGCACTGTGACGTTTTGTGATTTGGCTTTGTAACATGGACCGCTTGGAAATATCAATATCGAAAGTGACATCATGGAGAGAGAGATTTCTATCTTCAATAGAAAACATTGAAAGGGTAGGAACTGCAGCCGATATGAATCCACGAATGCCTAAAGTGTTGTATATGTTCGGAACTAATAAAACCAAAATCCTTCCATCCTGTACGGTGAGAATGAATTCAAAAGAAGGAACCGTATTTTGAAACACACGGTATTAAATGTGATCCTGACGCTGATCATTACAAACTTACAACCTTATAACAACAGAGGATCGCCAAACCTACCGCAATTGCAAATACTTATTGTATTAAGGCATAAAAATGCAACTGGATGTTTTCAGGTAATATTGTGTTCATAAATATGTATGGTTTTTCAAGTTGATATATTATACCTCTTCTCAAATGATTTTAAATACATATGTTGAAGACTTTTGTCTTCTGACATTCAGAAACATAACATATATGTGACTAATAATAATTTATTGACATTACAGATGGTGTGTGGTGATCTGAACAGCATAAGCCAATCTACAGTCTGTTTAATTATAAATAAAGTCTCTGCAGAGTTGAGTAAATTACTTCCTAGATTTGTAAATTTTCCAAGAAATATGAACACAGCCAAAACGAAGTTAGGTTAGGTTAAGTTAGAATTAGGAAGATCTAATACTCACCATGGCCTAAACAGTATAATCGGAGCTATTGACTGCACCCATATAAAAATTAATAGACCCAAAGGTATCGCTCACTCTGAAGCATACAGAAATAAAAAAGGGTATTTTTCTGTAAATGTGCAAGCAATAATAGGGCCTGATATGGAAATATTTGCTATAGTGACTAGGTGGCCTGGCAGTTCACACGACAGCAGGATATTTAGAAAATGCCTGTTTTAGTAGGTGACAGCGGTTATCCAGCACTTAACTTCATGTTAACAACACTTTTAAATCCAATGACAAGAGCTGACAATATTTATAATTATTCTCAAATAAGAACTAGGCATATTTTTTAAAGGTTTTTCGGAGTGTGAAAAAGGAAATTTCCATGTTTACAGCTAGGACTACAGTCAAAATTGACAAATACTAGTTATATATAATTATAGCTTGTGCTGTATTGCATATTATAGGTATACAGAGAGGCGATGCTTATGATGATGGTGATCTTGCTGACAGCAGAAGTTGAGTAACACAGAAACAATGAAAGATCTCCTAGACCTGTATCTAGCATTCCGGCAATCTGTGATTGCACAATTTAACTAGGTAATTTGTTTGGTAATAAAGAATATCAAAACAAAACTTGTTTCATTTTAATCATTTATTTTCTGATTCTTTTTTTAAGTGTAATACATATTTCTAATACTAATTTATATTTTTGTTGAAGAAATTCTATTTCTAACAGATTTTTTAATTTCATATGTTCCACTCCTATCTCAAATTTTTTAGGGTAGTCAGGTAATAAATGGTAGAAGATTCAGGGAAACGAAAATAACAGATGTGAAGCGAGAGACATCGGTTAGGTTATAGTTTGAATTTCGTTGTCACTATAATATGCTAGGGCTGCCAGGTGACATACAAAATCACACCAGTTATTTTTAAGATTTCTCAAAAATGGGGTTTGAACAATTACATAAATAATATAAATAAACAACAATAAATACCATAATAATGTGTAATTATTTTAATTCATGCATTTCATAGGTATTTATCAAGATCATTTATAATTTCTTTGAATTCAAATTCTATTTTACCCAAAGTCTATGGAACTCCGATACAAAATGGCAACACCGTTCATTAAAAACCGACAAAAATAAAAAGTCCAGTAAAAGATATGATGGTAAAGGAAATTTTAGGCCATTATTTTTGTTAGGCTTATAGTCAAAGTTTTTGGTAAGTCGTCGATTTCGTTGACTTGAGATTAAGCTAAGCCAACACTAGGGAGAGATTCGCAGTTTGCTCTATAAATACCGACTGTGTCTTAGCTCGATAGTTAAGTCAGAGCAAAGTCTAAGTGCGGACTATAGATCTCACCCTTAGAGCTCATGTAGCTGACCTGGATGATTCAATTGTGAAAAATTCGAATGTTTTAGTTCTGTCTGAAACATGGCTAAACAATGACAGTGAAATAAACATTACTGATTTCAATTGCATTGCACAATTTAAACGGCTGAACACAAGAGCAGGAGGTGTAGGAATATATCATAATTCTAAAGATGTTGCTAACATTGTAACTTCATCGATAGATTTTTCTGTTCTTTCTCCTGACTTTCATGGTTCACTAACTTCAGCAATTGGTGATTTATGTATGGCTCAATGCACAATGGTAAATGGGATAAAAAAAATTTATTGTTGCAATATATATATATATCTCCTAATCAGAAGGTGGACGATATTATTGATAGGTGCCTCTTTACTCGGCAACAATAATGATAAAATACCGATGATATTAAGTGGAGATTTTAATATCAATTTTGCATCAGAAAAATCTTTGAAACTAATTTAATTTTTGAAAGATAAACTGAATTTATCCTTGATAAACAATCCTCAAACGTCGACAACGAGATCCGGCACTACAATTGATGGAGTTTTCGCTCGGTTATTAAATTTTGTGGAATGTAAACAATATATTTCGTATTTCAGTTACCATAAGCCATTAATAACACAAATATATAATAATGACATCAATGATAGTAATAATTATATTACAATTAATGAAATTCTGTAATAATCTTAGTACAACATAGTAGTACAGTAATAAGTAAAATTGAAATAATTGTATTTGTATTCATGTCTATGATAATAAAAGCCTTTTGTTCAACTTTATCTAATTTAACTTTATTTAACCAATTTCTGTAAAGTTGCATATAGTAGATCATTTTTTGAAAAATAAGGTCAAAGAAGTTTCACTTCTTACGTGTGTACACCTAGTACATGCACATTTTTTACACTAACTAATTCTTTAATGAACACATTCAAATACTTCAGTGTTTGTGGCTTACATTATTTTGACACCTTTAAATATTTCAAATATGAATTCAGGATAAAATGTTGGAAATACACATAGTCATTCAATCATCAATATTTGTTTATGAGACTTTTTTAATTCTATTTAATGTACAAATTGAATTGTTTTCTGTATGTTATGTCATGTGCTCAGTTTTTTTTTGTAAATATGTAAGTTATGTTATTGAAGTATATTACATACTTATCTCGATTTCAAAAACAATATTTTTTAACTAAATGTTATAAAATTAGAATATAATACAGTATGTATTGATAGTAATACTTGTAATATATTAATATTTGTACAGACTTTTTGATAACAAATATATTATTATTATGTTTTCAAATCTTATATTTGTCTACAACATAATTTTATAATTAAAGTAGTTTTTCTTATTCATACATTTAAAATATATAAGAATAAATACCATAGAATTTCATTTTTAATCTGACATGATTCTCAAATATTTGTTGAAATAGTGACTATACTAGTAGATTCTTAAGATTTATACATTCCTATGTAATGATTAAGAAGTAATAGTATCCATCATAAATTTAAAAAGAATAAATAATGGTCAATAAATCAATTTTCCTTATTACATTCTTAAGTTTAATCAAGTTATGTGATGTATATTAGCTTATTGGCAAACTAATTAAACAACAAAATAACAACTATCGGAGTGGATTTGTATATTGGATCAACATTTCGGTTGCGTTTCCTAACTTAACTTCAACGGAGTAAATCGTTGATCCGGTCAGAACCACATTTGTATGAAAAATATTATATAGGATCAACAAAAACCACCCGGATCAACAAAGTGCTCGCGATATAGCACGCATGATATTGACGGATTGATATAACTAAATATATATATAACAAAGGTTAAACTTAAATAACTTGAAAAATAAATAACATGATCACGCCCACGTGTTGGTGTTTTGAAAAATGCAATCAAAAACTGAGGTTGTTTCGACATAGGTCCACAGCCTAGATCATTTACTATTGTCTCCCCGGAAGGTACTTTTCGTCGTAATCGCCAACACATCCTACAACCAAAACTTTCACCCTCTGAGTCCCCTCCTAGTAGTAGTTCACTTCCATCTCCGTCAGTCCCACTAGATACTGATCCAACGTCCCCTTCCAATGTATCGCCTTCTCCTCTATCGAATTATCAATCCCCTTGTAGAAATAATCCTGTCCAAGAATCTAAAACAAAAACAAACACATCACATACACCAAATACACGTACTCACCACACAACTTATTCTTCATTCGGCAGAGCTATCATAAAGTCCCGAAGATTTTGGTAATTAGTCTAGATTAAGTTCATAATTTGTACTTAGTAGTTAGTTTGTAAATGTATTGTTTAATATCTTTAACCTAATTTTGTTTTGTGTAGCTGTCAAAACACAGTTATGTCAATTTAGTAGACGTCAATGTGAGAACTGTCAAAATTGAAAATGTCAGTCTAATAGTATGTAAGAATTTTGTCAATATAAAAAAAAAAAAGTGTATACTTACGTACGTACTATGTTTCACTTCATGCCATGTGCGTTTTCCAATAACAGAGCATTTTGCGACTGACTGCCGCACAATGCCGCATAATGCTGAAGCGTAATTGGCACGTGAATTAGTTTTCAAATGCATCAGCAGAGTGCGCTAAGTCAGTATTGAAAAAAAAATGTTCTGAATAGAGTTAGCAACCTCAGTAATGTATAAATAATGTGGTAAACAATAATAATTGGTTGAAAACTTTTTACGCTTAATTTAATAATCAAATTATTTCATTAACATTTTTTTACTGAAATAAGAGGAAACCTTTAAAGAATATAAGGTTTTAACAAGCTAAATTAACAGTAAGATATTTAGTTTCATGTAAGAAGTTTACATCATTTACGTTTTGAGTAATATTATTTAATGATTTCTAAAAATATTATATACATTTTCAAAACCATTGCAATTTTTTCTAAAGTATAATCCTGTAAAGTAAATTTGTTTACAGATCCGAATTTTAAAATAAAATTCTATTCATATTTTAAATGTGGAATATAAAAAAAGTAACTATTTATACCTTCATCCATACTAATATTTATATTTTTTAGCAGTTTGAAATAACTTTAATTATTTTCAATATCTACGACGAAACGAAAGCCTTACAAATTTTTCAACAATAAATAATATTTACTAACGAAAATTTCGATAAATGCCAACTTAAAGAAAAATACTGGTCAATTTTCTGTCACTGTGTTGGTATTGTTTGCGAGCGCATTCGCGAGAGCATTCGTTTTGAGAGTGCTCAATTGTGCGAAGCGTTGCTGTAGTTGGAACACTCAACGTTGAGCATTATGCCGCAAAATGCGCTCTAGTGCTGTAATTGGAAAACGCACCATGTCTTCTTTTCTTAATAAGGGAGATGTTACGTATCTATGATTTAATATTATCTATGGGTTTCCGTTTCCTGTAGTATGTCTCGGACCGCCTGTCATGGCTGAATATATGTTTATGAATAACAGTAATGTCGTCTTATTTTAATAACCGCTTACCTGGCCACCCACCATAACACGATACACGTTTCAATACATGACATGTTTGTGTTTGCCACATGCTGATAGTGTCTGATGACAATTATCATTAACATCTGTATTCTGCCTGAATAATATTATATATTTACACAATTATATACTTGGGTATAGTAAAACGTTACGGCGCGTTGCACAATAATTATCTCCAAAAATTGCGTGACGTAATAGTTGAACGCCGAAACCCTATCACCAAATTGCGCTTCTCAACATTACAAAATTTGTCAGCCAAATAGGTACCTATATCAATCATCTTTCATTACTCACATTATTCTACATTTTTTACATCTAAAATACGCCATTATCTCATCACTATCTTTAATTTAATATGTTCAGATGAGGGGAGAGTTTACCGGATCGACGGGATGAACCTTAAATGTTGGAAATCGTATGTTATTCTTCAACCAACCAATGTTTTAATAGTTATTCTGCTATTCTATAAATCATTAAAATCGATCCTACCGTTCTCGAGTTATAAGTGTTCGAACAAACACTGTTTTGTATATTAAGTAGTTTTACTGTGTTAAAACGAAGTTAAAAGAAACAGTCGCGACATCTATTGGATATTCTACGTATTACGTAAGTTTAGAAATTTGATATAGAGACATCTAGCGGAAAACGAATAAACTAAGTTGTCGATGCCAGTTTGGACCATTAATTTTGAAATTTAAGACACGTGAACTAATCATATACTACATTCATAGATGGCGTTGTTTCAGAAAATATTATGTATTGACAATGTCCTAGACATAATATTTGTTTTTACTAAAATTATTATAACTGTATCATTTGATTAGACATGTACACAAAATTTAATTTTTAAACACAATAACTCGCAGACAGTACCTGTATATTATCTGCCGATCCCCACGATTTAAGCTGATCGCTATAATCTGATCTTCTATCAAGTTCCCTCTCTCGGGCAGACTTTGAAGACCTGGTCGCACCTACGCCTAGGAAGTTACTGAGTTAAGTTACTGAACGCCTCTGTCGTCTTCTTTACGCGAACGTTTAGGGAGCCAATGCGAAGAAACCCCTCTTTTTCTAAGAAAACAGAAATAATATAAGACAGATAAAAACAAATTATATAAACAATTGTAAACAAAAAAAGAAATTACTGTTGAATAATTATGAGTTTTAAATGTACCGTAGAAAAATGAAGTAATTTTGAGTGAAGTAAAAATTACATAATTTCGATTCAGTATTTTAGATAAGTACGTGAGAAGTATTGTAGAATTACCCCCGTTTATTTATTTATTTATTGTTTTCAAAAAAGGATTCGTCAACCTTAATAGGTATCATACATAGTATATAATGGCGACTTTAATAAAAATTGGAGCCAAATTTTTACTGTACCTTTGTTTATTATACCATGCAAATAACTGGATTTATGGATTTTCTTGCGTTTAATGTGCACATTGATGCAGTGATCATCAGATAAACTTCTAGGGAGAGTACGAACCATTGAATCTATAGACACAGGAACATTAATTATTTGTCCATAAATACCGTACTGACCGTTAACGTGTCTCAATCTCCTAATCTGCATCATTTTCAAATTTAATGACGTGGAATAAGTGATACATGTATCTTATGTTCCATAATAAACATATTTTTTACTCTTTCAAAATAGGTTTACAACATTTTGTTTACATTTGTTAAATAATTATATGTGATGACGTAGGTAGGACGGCTAACCGCGCCGAGTGCGCGGAGGGGACGCGGCGCGGCGCATCATTCAACCGGTGCGGCTCGCCGCAGCTCCAATTCAACCGGAGCGGTTGACGGTTGACCGCAAGTCAGTGAGTTGTTATCGTGCGGTTTCATGTAATAATCGATGGACTGCCCGCATGGATTTATATCGTTAGATATGCCCTTACCGCAGTGAGACCGCGCCGTGTTGTCGCACAGTCGAAGTGAGTCCGGTCGCTAACCTAGGATTAGTGTTGTAAAGGACGTTTGCGAGCAGTTTAGTGTCACAAAATGCCATCGTGTGCCTTTCTAAAGTGCAACAACAATTCTAGAAACACAAATAAAGCCAGAGGTGTAACATTTCACTCGTAAGTATTGCGATTTCATTTTGTAGCGTTTGTGTAGTACTTTCTTTCATATTTTAATGTATGTGGCAACACAAATACCGGCGGTTAATAAAAAGAAGAAAACGAATGTCACTCAAGACAGACTTCAGAGGAGTGAGATATGATAATTTTTCCATGGGCTTTTATATAAGAATATAAATTAATTACTCTTGTTTTGTGAATAAACCAATGAACAAAGTAAATTATGGGTTGTGATTTATTATAAGATAAAACATCCCATAATTTAAAAACTTTTATTTTTCCTTCCGCACTGTCTAAAATAACAAATGTAAATGGCGAGTGCACGAAAGAGAAAGTAGTGTTTGCAACTAATGTAGGAGAAAAAGAGATGACACTAGTTTCGACCGTACCTTCTATACAAATTGCACATTCAAAAACAATGCCACAGTTTTTGGTGTCGGAGCCTATCTAACGATATAAATCCATGGACTGCCCGGCTGTCGCACGCAGTGATGCTCCGGCTGTCGAAACTCGAACGTGTCACCCGTTGAGCGCATTCGGATGCGTGTCTTTGTTTTATTAACTATCACTACTTTTATGTACAAAAGTTTGTAATAGTTGCCAGGAGGTGCTGCCACAAACAACTGATTTCACTCTCGGAGACGTACACTCGCCGCCTATCCCTAAGCCTTCGGGATTCGGGAGAAGCGGTGGAGTGCGCTATGAACCGATAGTTTCGGGTCGTGCGTGACAGCCTCCTAGCTTCTTTTTACTTTATTGTTTGATTAAAATGAAGCGCATTCCCCAGGCCGGTCAGGAGGAGAAGCAGCCGCCCCGCCCGCAGCGCCCACGCTCCCGTTCAGGTCGAGCGAGGCCCCCTGCGGGTGTCGAGGCCGCCGCCAACCCCGGACCGTCACACACTGGACGCGAAACAGCGCCCAGCTCGGCCACGGCGAAGCACCAGGCTGCGCCAAGCTGTTCCGGCTTTGCGGAGCCAGCTTTGCCTCAGCCGAGTCGCAGCCTTTCTACGGAGAGGCGAAGTCTAACTCCATCTAGAAAACCAACAAAGGAATCGCCTTCTACATCATATGAAACCAAATTCCAGGCCGGTGAGCTACGTGCGAAACATCACGCCACCGATGTCGTCAGCCACCCGCCCGCCGCACTCCCCGCGTCGGAGATATCGCGGCCCGGCGCCGAGTTGCAAGCCGCGCGTGTGACGTCAGCAGGCCACGCCCCCTCCGCGTCAGAGACATCGCGCCGTGGCACCGAGTCGCGCGCCGTGTGCGTGACGTCAGCCGATGCCACCATCTTATCAATGAACATTGAGCGAGCCAATCCCGTGCGAGATTCGGCCGCCGCGCCTCCTTTCATTGACAACGCGTCCGTAGTTTCGATGAATGAGGCCTCATTAGCCGGTCGCGTGTTCAATATTACGTCATCGGAATGCGACGTCGACGTCGCCATTCATAACGCGCCCGTAGTTTCAATGAATGAGGCCTCATTAGCCGGTCGAGTGTTAAATATTACGTCATCGGAATGCACACCTGTTGACCCAGTGACATCATTACCCAGTGCTAGTGCAAGTTCGACGCGTTTTAACTTTAATATTATTGATAAAGACAATAATATGAGTGCCGCTAACATAGGCCCGACGCCCAACCGCGAGTGCAGTAGTGTGGACGAACTGTTAACCTTGCTCGATCGGGATCCGGGTCCTGGCGCCGCATCCTCGCCGCGGACGGCATACGAATCGGATCTGATATTCCTAGCTCAGTCCTTTGCATGCTCGTTCGCGTCGCGGGGGATGCTGCGCGCTATGGCCCGCTATGCCAAGACGCGAGAAGAGGCGCTGCGCAATAGCGGCGCTTTACAATCACCACTGACGGACGCTGAACAACGGGAGTTGGCGCAGGTCCGCGACGAGTGTCGCCTGCCGGCGCGCACCCCCGTGCGCCGCCCTTTTTCAGCCGTGGACCCCGGCTCGGAAGGCGAGTCCGCGGCAAAGCGCCCATGCGCTTCCGTTAATACCAAAAATGCACCAGGCTTCCCTGGCGACCCTCGGCTGGCGCCAGGTCGCCGCCTCGATATGGGAGGGCCGTCAACGCGGCCGCCTGGCGCCGTTCCACCGCCCGCCGCATCTGACACTGCTGACGTCTCACAATCGGGACCCGCTGCCGCGCCCGTCGCTCTCGTCGACGACGGCGCCGCCTCAGCACCGGTAGCTCCCTCCTACGCTAGGATGGTGACTGCGCCGACGGTCCAGGCGCAGCCCCCTAGGGCTCCTGCGGCCCCAAGGAGGTCGGAGTACCCCCCGATTGTAATAGAGTGCCTCCCCAATTACGTACACCATTTGGGGAGGATCAGTCAGCTGTTGGGGCGGCCAGCCAATGCCAGGGCGTACGGTAAGGGGTACCGTATCTCCCCCGAATCCGGCGACGAGTACCGGGTGGTCCAACGTTACCTTTCGGACCTGGAGAAGGAGGATCGCCGGGTCTCCTGGTTTTCGTACTCCCTTCCCGCGGAGCAGGATCTCAAGGTGGCGATTCGGGGGATACCGGTTACAACCGACCCCGAGGAGCTGGCCCAGGCGCTGCGAGACCGCGGATACGAGCCTGACTATATCCGCCCGATTCGGGCCCGGAAGGGCCGACCCGGGTGCATTTTCCTTGCAGTATTGCGGCGTACTCCAGATATCACCCCTGCCATATACAATATTACCGAGCTCTTGTATATGACGGGGGTCACGATCGAAGCCTGGCGCGGGAAACAGGGGCCCGCGCAATGCCATCGATGCCAATCGTTTAGGCACTCGTCCGTCAATTGCCATAGGCGTATGGCGTGCGTCCGCTGCGCGGAGGAGCATCGCGCGGCCGACTGCACTAGACCGAGGGAGGTGCCGGCGACCTGCGCCAACTGCGGGGGGCCTCACCCCGCATGCCATTCAACTTGCCCGGTGCGCAAGGAGGAGGAGCGGAACCGGCGCGCGGGCACGTTCGCCCGAACGGCGCCGCCTCGCCAACGCCGCAACGAGCCTAGCCGTAGCCAACATCCGCCCATGGGCGCGCCGCCTTCGGCCGCCCCTCAGACGTCTGCCGCCGCTCCTGCGGTCGATGAAGAGGGCTTCGTCACGGTGCAACGCCGCACGCGCGGTTTCTGCGAGCGTTGCCAACCGCGCCGCTGCCGCAGCCGCAGCCCCAGCGCCAGCACCAGCGCCAGCGCCAGCACCAGCACCAGCTCCGCGCGCGCGCACCAGGTCCCGCGCGCGCCGACCTCAAATGGAGGAGGCACTGGCGGCGATCGCCAATATTCTCCAGGCTGTACAAGCCGGGGACAACCCTGCCCCGCTCTTTAGAAGAGCGGCATCGGCCCTCAAGGGCCCAACCCGAGGTCGCAGCCGCAGATGATGGGGGGCCTTCGGCTCCTACATTGGAACGCGCGCGGCCTCGCAAATAAGGCCACCTATCTAAAACACTTATTGAACTCACAAGACATAGATGTCGCCCTTATAAACGAGACACACCTTTCCGAGTCAGCCAGGTTGCGCATCCCAGGGTATGAAATCTACCGCCAGCACCACGTCGACGCCATCGGTCGCGCCTACCGTGGCCTAGCAGTCATGGTCAGGCGCCGCATACCTCACCGACTGCTGCCCGACGTGGCGGTCACCGAGTGCTCTGCCCTGGGTGTGGAGCTACAGCTCGCCGGTCGCCCCACAGGCTTCTTCGCGGTCTACGCCCCGCCCAACGATCGTTACGCCTCCGCCGATGTCCGCGCGCTCCTCGCCGCCGCCCACCCGTGCGTCATAGCCGGTGACTGGAATGCGAAGCACCCGGCGTGGAATTCGCGGACTGCGAACTCGCGGGGCAGACGACTGCTCCACGACGCTGAGACACTGGACTTTTCAGTGTCCGGCCCGGACGTGCCGACCCATTACCCGGACATTACTCACCACCGAGCCGATACACTGGACATCGTTGTCCACCAGGGAGTGACGTGCCAGATGACCCAGGACGTGATCGTCGACGAGTTCCTGTCCGATCACCTCCCTGTGGTCGTCACCCTGCTGGACACCGATCCTAGTTTATCGCCCATGACACCGCTCCGCCGTAGGTGCATTGACTGGGGGGTTTTCGAGCGAGCCCTCAACGACGCACCTCAGCCGCGTCCGCCCGAGACCCCCGCGGCAATTGACGAGCTTACTACATCCCTTACTCTAACATTCCAGAATGCACTACAAGCGGCCACCACGGAGCGCCCTCTGCCGGCGTCGTATCAGCAGTTGCCGCCGCGTTTACTGGCGCTCATTCGCCGCAAACGCGCCCTGCGAAGACGCTGGCAGCAAACCCGCTGTCCGCGCATGCGCGCAGAACTGCGCGCCCTTGCCGAGCGAGTAAAGACCGCGCTCGACGAACATAACAACGAGTCGTGGGAGCGCTGTCTCGACGAGGCCTCCACAGATTGGGTACGGCTGCACCGACTGTGCAGGCGCCTCAATGGCGCAGCCGACCCGATCCGCCCGCTGAGACACCCTGACGGCACGCTGCACTATGACGCCGAGGGACGCGCCGAGCTGTTCGCAGACCATCTACGGCGGCAGTTCTCCCCTAACCCCGCGGCAGACCCAACACGCGCGTTAGCGGTCGAGAACGCCGTCGTCGAACAGCTGAGCGCCCCTCCGCCGGCTGAAGAAGAGGTGCTGTTCTTCTCACCGAGCGCAGTCAAGCGGCATGCAGCGCGGCTCAAGCCCAGGAAGGCCCCCGGCCCGGACGGTATTACCAACGCAGCTCTGCGTCACCTGCCCCATCGTGCGGTGGTGACGCTCATGCGTCTATTTAACGCAATCCTCCGGACTGGACACTTCCCCGAGGCTTGGAAAGAAGCGAAAGTCATAATGTTGCCCAAGAAGGGCAAAAATATCACGGACCCGGCGAGCTATCGCCCTATTTCACTACTGGCGACGCAATCCAAGCTGTTCGAGGCCATGTTGTTGCCGACTATTAGGCGACACTTCACACCTAGGCCCGAACAGTTTGGATTCCGGAGCGAACATTCAACCACGCTACAGCTGTCGAGGGTACTGCACGACGTCGTCTTCGCCTTGAACAAGAAGGAGGTGGCGGCGGCGGTATTCCTCGACATGGAGAAAGCTTTTGACCGAGTCTGGCACGCGGGGCTGGTGCACAGGCTCCTCAGCTCTGACTTCCCGCGGCGCGTGGTGGCGATCATCAGCTCCTTCCTCTCCGACCGGCGTTTCTACGTCTCCGTCGAGGGGGCCAAGTCGAGCTGCCGGCCGATCGCCGCGGGGGTCCCTCAAGGAAGCTGCCTCTCTCCGGACCTTTACTCAATTTACACTAATGACGTTCCAGTTGCTGCGGGGTGCGCGGTGTCGCTGTTTGCGGACGACACCGCCTTCATCGCCTCCTCTCTAAACGCGCGCCACGCAGCCACTAAACTGCAGAGGTCGCTGGACGCCCTTCCGGCCTGGCTGGCAGAGCGGCGCCTCACCGCAAACGCCGCCAAGACTCAAGCCATCGTCTTCGGCCGGGGGCGCCTCCCGCCGCCGCTGCAATTTCAAGGGGTCGAGGTCCAGTGGCGCTCCCGAGCGACCTACTTGGGCATTACCCTGGACCGAGGCCTAACGATGAGACCGCACATCGCTGCAGCCGCAGGCCGCGCAAAGGCGGTCGCCTCCAAACTGCGCCCTGTACTGCAGTCCGCTCTTCCGATAAGGCGCAAACTAGCGCTGTACAAATTATACACCAGACCTCATCTCACGTACGCGGCGCCCGCGTGGTACGCTCTCGCGGCCGAGACGCATCGGCGTCGGTTGCGCGCCGTGCAGAGCACCACCCTGCGGCGCATCGTCGGCGCGCCGCGCTACGTGAGAAACTCCACGATCCAGCGAGATCTAAAAATAGCAACAATAGACGACTTCATCGGCGAGCTGGCGAGGCGCATGTTCGAGCGTGCGGACGCCTCAGGCCACCAGCACCTCCAGCGCCTCGCCCCGCTCCACACCAGACCACCAGAACATCGCCGAGCCTTCCCGCGCGAACGAGTTCGCGCGGGAACGAACGGGCGAAGCGAACGAAGCGGGAGCGAACGAGACGAGCCTCACTCATAATAAAGAATTCAAAGACAAAAGGACTGGACCCCGCCCGTCGACGCCTCGGAGCGCGCTGAGGATTCATCCGCAGGTCTGCCTCGCTGGGCTTCCCTCGGGTTACCGAGGGTCTCACCCGGTGTGGTATGACCGCGCCCACGCGCGCCCGTTGTCGCCACGGGGGGGCGCCACCAGACCCATCGTATAAATATACAATGCGCTGCGAGAGCGAAGACGCTCCGCAGCGCAAGTGAAGCTTAGGGCCGCTCCAGGCCCGCCACAATGACCGCCCCGCCGTTGAGCGGGGCGCGGAAATGATACCCCCCGCAAGCCCATGGGCGTAACGGGGTACCTAGCGCCACCCTAGGGTGATTGCGCGGCAGAAAGCTGGAAGTGTCGCACGCATCGGACGTGTTTTTCGTTGCGCGCATCCGGACCCGTGTATTCTTTTAATAACTATCACTGCTTTTTTGTACAAAAGGTTGCCAGGAGGTGCTGCCACAATCAACTGAGTCTACTCTCGGTGACGTTCACTCGCCGCCTATCCCTAAGCCTTCGGGATTCGGGAGAAGCGGTGGAGCGCGCTATGAACCGGTAGTTTCGGGTCGTGCGTTTTATTATAATGAAGCGCAATCCTCAGGTCGGCTAGGAGGAGAAACAGCCGCCCCGCCCGCAGCGCCCACGCTCCCGTTCAGGTCGAGCGAGGCCCCCTGCGGGTGCCGAGGCCGCCGCCAACCCCGGACCGTCAAACATTGAGCGCAAAACAGCGGCCAGCTCGGCCACGGCTAAGCACCAGGCTGCGCCAAGCAGTTCCAGCTTTGCGGAGCCAGCTTTGCCTCAGCCGAGTCGCAGCCGTTCTACTGAACACCCCGACCAACACCCGCCTCATCAGAGGCGAAGCCTAATTCCAGCTCGTAAGACATCGCAATCCAATCCAATATGTGACGTCAGCAGGCCACGCCCCCGATGACGCCGTCCCCTTGTTCACCGCATCGGAGAAAACAAGCCACGCCTCCAACGACGCCATGTTGTCGTTCGCCCCGCCCACCGTGTCGGAAACATCGCCCGCTGGCACCGAGCCAACCAATACCGCGCGCGATCCGTCCGTCGCACCTCCCCTTCCGCATCGCGCGTCAAACGTGACGTCATCGGAATACGCCACGCCTACTGTGTCTGTGAAGTTAGCAGAGCACTTACCAGCAGAGCACAAAAAAATTAGAGTTCTGGCAGCACACTCAATAGTTCTATAGTTCCTGATAGTTTTTAGAAAGAGTTCTGGACTTTTTAGTCCAGAAAATAATTTTTTTAAAAATCGTAAAAAGCTCTGCCGGCTTCCCGATCACAGCAGAGCATTTCTTACCGATTTCGATAAATAAGGTCTCATTAAAACAATCATTTCAATTGTAACAGTTCCCTATCATTTAAATCCAAAAATAAAAAGGTTTAATTATCAAAAAAAAATAAAGAAGAGTGAGAGAAAACGAAATAATGAGCATTTTTGAAAGATTTTACTAAATGAAAAAAAAACCATATTGTACAGACATGGGAACTCCGCGGTTTCTATTAGATCTTTCAGATGTCTAGGCAACACAATTAAATCCTAGACCAGAACTCTTCGCTTTCTCTCAGCAGAGCATACCTCTATGATGAAAATTGGCAATTTTTTTCACTTATTTTAGAAAAATTAAAAAAAAAATTAAATGTTGGGTCTAGACATGGGAACTCCGCGGTTTCTATTAGATCTTTTAGATGTCTAGGCATCACAATTAAATCCCAGGACAGAACTCTCCGCTTTCTCTCAGCAGAGCATACCTCTATGATGAAAATTGGCAATTTTTTCACTCATTTTAGAAAAATTCAAAAAAATATTAAATGTTGGGTCTAGACATGGGAACTCCGCGGTTTCTATTAGATCTATTAGATGTGTAGGCAACACAATTAAATCCTAGACCAGAACTCTTCGCTTTCTTTCAGCAGAGCATACCTCTATGATGAAAATTGGCAATTTTTTAACTTATTTTAGAAAAATTCAAAAAAAAATTAAATGTTGGGTCTAGACATGGGAACTCCGCGGTTCCTATTAGATCTATTAGATGTCTAGGCAACACAATTAAATCCCAGGACAGAACTCTCCGCTTTCTCTCAGCAGAGCATACCTCTATGATGAAAATTGGCAATTTTTTAACTTATTTTAGAAAAATTCAAAAAAAATTAAATGTTGGGTCTAGACATGGGAACTCCGCGGTTCCTATTAGATCTATTAGATGTGTAGGCAACACAATTAAATCCTAGACCAGAACTCTTCGCTTTCTTTCAGCAGAGCATACCTCTATGATGAAAATTGGCAATTTTTTAACTTATTTTAGAAAAATTAAAAAAAATTAAATGTTGGGTCTAGACATGGAACTCCGCGGTTCCTATTAGATCTATTAGATGTCTAGGCAACACAATTAAATCCTAGACCAGAACTCTTCGCTTTCTCTCAGCAGAGCATACCTCTATGATGAAAATTGGCAATTTTTTAACTTATTTTAGAAAAATTAAAAAAAAATTAAATGTTGGGTCTAGACATGGGAACTCCGCGGTTCCTATTAGATCTATTAGATGTCTAGGCATCACAATTAAATCCCAGGACAGAACTCTCCGCTTTCTCTCAGCAGAGCATACCTCTATGATGAAAATTGGCAATTTTTTACTTATTTTAGAAAAATTCAAAAAAAATTAAATGTTGGGTCTAGACATGGGAACTCCGCGGTTCCTATTAGATCTATTAGATGTCTAGGCAACACAATTAAATCCTAGACCAGAACTCTCCGCTTTCTCTCAGCAGAGCATACCTCTATGATGAAAATTGGCAATTTTTTCACTTATTTTAGAAAAATTCAAAAAAAAATTAAATGTTGGGTCTAGACATGGGAACTCCGCGGTTCCTATTAGATCTATTAGATGTCTAGGCAACACAATTAAATCCTAGACCAGAACTCTCCGCTTTCTCTCAGCAGAGCATACCTCTATGATGAAAATTGGCAATTTTTAACTTATTTTAGAAAAATTAAAAAAAAAAAAAAAATGTTGGGTCTAGACATGGGAACTCCGGTTCCTATTAGATCTATTAGATGTCTAGGCAACACAATTAAATCCTAGACCAGAACTCTTCGCTTTCTCTCAGCAGAGCATACCTCTATGATGAAAATTGGCAATTTTTTTCACTTATTTTAGAAAAATTCAAAAAAAAATTAAATGTTGGGTCTAGACATGGGAACTCCGCGGTTTCTATTAGATCTTTTAGATGTCTAGGCAACACAATTAAATCCCAGATAGAACTCTCCGCTTTCTCTCAGCAGAGCATACCTCTATGATGAAAATTGGAAATTTTTTTCACTTATTTTAATAAAAATTAAAAAAAAAAATTATATGATTAGATCTATTAGATGTCTAGGCAACACAATTAAATCCTAGACCAGAACTCTTCGCTTTCTCTCAGCAGAGCATACCTCTATGATGAAAATTGGCAATTTTTTTCACTTATTTTAGAAAAATTCAAAAAAAAATTAAATCTTGGGTCTAGACATGGGAACTCCGCGGTTCCTATTAGATCTATTAGATGTCTAGGCAACACAATTAAATCCTAGACCAGAACTCTTCGCTTTCTCTCAGCAGAGCATACCTCTATGATGAAAATTGGCAATTTTTTTCACTTATTTTAGAAAAATTCAAAAAAAAATTAAATGTTGGGTCTAGACATGGGAACTCCGCGGTTTCTATTAGATCTTTTAGATGTCTAGGCATCACAATTAAATCCCAGGATAGAACTCTCCGCTTTCTCTCAGCAGAGCATACCTCTATGATGAAAATTGGCAATTTTTTTCACTTATTTTAATAAAAATTAAAAAAAAAAATTATATGATTAGATCTATTAGATGTCTAGGCAACACAATTTAATCCTAGACCAGAACTCTTCGCTTTCTCTCAGCAGAGCATACCTCTATGATGAAAATTGGCAATTTTTTTCACTTATTTTAGAAAAATTAAAAAAAAAATTAAATGTTGGGTCTAGACATGGGAACTCCGCGGTTCCTATTAGATCTATTAGATGTCTAGGCAACACAATTAAATCCTAGACCAGAACTCTTCGCTTTCTCTCAGCAGAGCATACCTCTATGATGAAAATTGGCAATTTTTTTCACTTATTTTAGAAAAATTCAAAAAAAAATTAAATGTTGGGTCTAGACATGGGAACTCCGCGGTTTCTATTAGATCTTTTAGATGTCTAGGCATCACAATTAAATCCCAGGATAGAACTCTCCGCTTTCTCTCAGCAGAGCATACCTCTATGATGAAAATTGGCAATTTTTTTCACTTATTTTAGAAAAATTAAAAAAAATTAAATGTTGGGTCTAGACATGGGAACTCCGCGGTTCCTATTAGATCTATTAGATGTCTAGGCAACACAATTAAATCCTAGACCAGAACTCTCCGCTTTCTCTCAGCAGAGCATACCTCTATGATGAAAATTGGCAATTTTTTAACTTATTTTAGAAAAATTCAAAAAAAAATTAAATGTTGGGTCTAGACATGGGAACTCCGCGGTTCCTATTAGATCTATTAGATGTCTAGGCAACACAATTAAATCCTAGACCAGAACTCTTCGCTTTCTCTCAGCAGAGCATACCTCTATGATGAAAATTGGCAATTTTTTTCACTTATTTTAGAAAAATTCAAAAAAAAATTAAATGTTGGGTCTAGACATGGGAACTCCGCGGTTCCTATTAGATCTATTAGATGTCTAGGCAACACAATTAAATCCTAGACCAGAACTCTTCGCTTTCTCTCAGCAGAGCATACCTCTATGATGAAAATTGGCAATTTTTTTCACTTATTTTAGAAAAATTCAAAAAAAAATTAAATGTTGGGTCTAGACATGGGAACTCCGCGGTTCCTATTAGATCTATTAGATGTCTAGGCATCACAATTAAATGCCAGGACAGAAATCTCCGCTTTCTCTCAGCAGAGCATACCTCTATGATGAAAATTGGCAATTTTTTCACTCATTTTAGAAAAATTCAAAAAATATTAAATGTTGGGTCTAGACATGGGAACTCCGCGGTTTCTATTAGATCTATTAGATGTCTAGGCATCACAATTAAATCCTAGGCCAGAACTCTTCGCTTTCTCTCAGCAGAGCATACCTCTATGATGAAAATTGGCAATTTTTTAACTTATTTTAGAAAAATTCAAAAAAAAATTAAATGTTGGGTCTAGACATGGGAACTCCGCGGTTTCTATTTTATCTATTAGATGTCTAGGCAACACAATTAAATCCTAGGACAGAACTCTCCGCTTTCTCTCAGCAGAGCATACCTCTATGATGAAAATTGGCAATTTTTTAACTTATTTTAGAAAAATTCCAAAAAAAATTAAATGTTGGGTCTAGACATGGGAACTCCGCGGTTTCTATTAGATCTTTTAGATGTCTAGGCATCACAATTAAATCCCAGGACAGAACTCTCCGCTTTCTCTCAGCAGAGGATACCTCTATGATGAAAATTGGCAATTTTTTCACTCATTTTAGAAAAATTCAAAAAAATATTAAATGTTGGGTCTAGACATGGGAACTCCGCGGTTCCTATTAGATCTATTAGATGTCTAGGCAACACAATTAAATCCTAGACCAGAACTCTCCGCTTTCTCTCAGCAGAGCATACCTCTATGATGAAAATCGGCAATTTTTTCACTCATTTTAGAAAAATTCAAAAAAAAATTAAATGTTGGGTCTAGACATGGGAACTCCGCGGTTCCTATTAGATTTATTAGATGTCTAGGCAACACAATTAAATTCTAGACCAGAACTCTTCGCTTTCTCTCAGCAGAGCATACCTCTATGATGAAAATTGGCAATTTTTTAACTTATTTTAAATTCAAAAAATTAAATGTTGGGTCTAGACATACAGAACTCCGCGGTTCCTATTTGATCTTTTAGATGTCTAGGCATCACAATTAAATGCCAGGACAGAACTCTCCGCTTTCTCTCAGCAGAGCATACCTCTATGATGAAAATTGGAAATTTTTTCACTCATTTTAGAAAAATTCCAAAAAAAATTAAATGTTGGGTCTAGACATGGGAACTCCGCGGTTCCTATTAGATCTATTAGATGTCTAGGCAACACAATTAAATCCTAGACCAGAACTCTCCGCTTTCTCTCAGCAGAGCATACCTCTATGATGAAAATTGGCAATTTTTTCACTCAATTTTGGGCTCAAAAAAATATTAAATGTTTAGATCTGAACATGAGACTTTCACGGTTCCTATTAGATCTATTAGATGTCTAGGCAACACAATTAAATTCTAGACCAGAACTCTTCCTTTCTCTCAGCAGAGCATACCTCTATGATGAAAATTGGCAATTTTTCACTTATTTTAGAAAAATTCAAAAAAAAATTAAATGTTGGGTCTAGACATGGGAACTCCGCGGTTCCTATTAGATCTTTTAGATGTCTAGGCATCACAATTAAATGCCAGGACAGAACTCTCCACTTTCTCTCAACCAGAGCATACGTCTATGATGAAAATTGGAAATTTTCACTCATTTCAGAAAATTCAAAAAAAAATATTAAATGTTGGGTTCTAGACAGCTGAACTCCGCGGTTTCTATTATAACTTTTTAGATGTCTGACCAGCACAATTCAATCCCTAGACCAGAACTCTTCGCTTTTCTCTCAGCAGAACATACCTCTATGATGAAAATTGGCAATTTTTTCACTTATTTTAGAAAAATTAAAAAAAAAATTTAATATTGGGTCTAGACATGGGAACTCCGGGGTTTCTATTAGATCTTTTAGATGTCTAGGCATCACAATTAAATGCCAGGACAGAACTCTCCGCTTTCTCTCAGCAGAGCATACCTCTATGATGAAAATTGGCAATTTTTTAACTTATTTTAGAAAAATTAAAAAAAAAATTAAATGTTGGGTCTAGACATGGGAACTCCGCGGTTCCTATTAGATCTATTAGATGTCTAGGCAACACAATGAAATCCTAGACCAGAACTCTTCGCTTTCTCTCAGCAGAGCATACCTCTATGATGAAAATTGGCAATTTTTTTCACTTATTTTAGAAAAATTAAAAAAAAAAATTAAATGTTGGGTCTAGACATGGAAACTCCGCGGTTCCTATTAGATCTATTAGATGTCTAGGCAACACAATTAAATCCTAGACCAGAACTCTCTGCTTTCTCTCAGCAGAGCATACCTCTATGATGAAAATTGGCAATTTTTTAACTTATTTTAGAAAAATTCAAAAAAAAATTAAATGTTGGGTCTAGACATGGGAACTCCACGGTTCCTATTAGATCATTTAGATGTCTAGGCAATACAATTAAATCTAGACCATTTCTCCACTTTTCTCTCAGCAGAGCATACCTCTATGATGAAAATTGGCAATTTTTAACTTATTTTAGAAAAATTCAAAAAATTAAATGTTAGGTCTAGACATAAGGAACTCCGCGGTTCCTATTAGATCTTTTAGATGTCTAGGCATCACAATTAAATCCCAAGGACAAGAACTTTCCGCTTTCTCTCAGCAGAGCATACCTCTATGATGAGAAATTGGCAATTTTTTTCACTCATTTTAGAAAAATTCAAAAAAATATTTAATGTTGGGTCTAGACATGGGAACTCCGCGGTTCCTATTAGATCTATTAGATGTCTAGGCAATACAATTAAATCCTATGCAAGAACTCTTCGCTATCTCTCAGCAGAGCATACCTCTATGATGAAAATAATTGGCAATTTTTTAACTTATTTTAGAAAAATTCAAAAAAATATTAAATGTTGGGTCTAGACATAAGAACTCGGCGGTTCCTATTAGATCTATTAGATGTCTAGGCAACACAATTAAATTCTAGACCAGAACTCTTCGCTATCTCTCAGCAGAGCATACCTCTATGATGAAAATTGGCAATTTTTTTCACTTATTTTAGAAAAATTCAAAAAAAAATTAAATGTTGGGTCTAGACATGGGAACTCCGCGGTTCCAATTAGATCTTTTAGATGTCTAGGCAAAACAATTAAATCCTAGACCAGAACTCTCCGCTTTCTCTCAGCAGAGCATACCTCTATGATGAAAATCGGCAAATTTTTCACTCATTTTAGAAAAATCAAAAAAAAATTAAATGTTGGGTCTAGACATGGGAACTCCGCGGTTTCTATTATAACTTTTAGATGTCTAGGCAGCACAATTAAATCTAGACCAGAACTCTTCGCTTTCTCTCAGCAGAGCATGCCTCTATGATGAAAATTGGCAATTTTTTCACTCATTTTAGAAAAATTCAAAAAAAAATTAAATGTTGGGTCTAGACATGGGAACTCCGCGGTTCCTATTAGATCTTTTAAATGTCTAGGCAACACAATTAAATCCTAGACCAGAACTCTTCGCTTTCTCTCAGCAGAGCATACCTCTATGATGAAAATTGGCAATTTTTTTCACTTATTTTAGAAAAATTAAAAAAAAAATTTAATATTGGGTCTAGACATGGGAACTCCGGGGTTTCTATTAGATCTTTTAGATGTCTAGGCATCACAATTAAATGCCAGGACAGAACTCTCCGCTTTCTCTCAGCAGAGCATACCTCTATGATGAAAATTGGCAATTTTTTTCACTTATTTTAGAAAAATTCAAAAAAAACTTAAATCTTGGGTCTAGACAGGAACTCCGCGGTTCCTATTAGATCTATTAGATGTCTAGGCAACACAATTAAATCCTAGACCAGAACTCTTCGCTTTCTCTCAGCAGAGCATACCTCTATGATGAAAATCGGCAATTTTTTCACTCATTTTAGAAAAATTCAAAAAAAAATTAAATGTTGGGTCTAGACATGGGAACTCCGCGGTTTCTATTATATCTTTTAGATGTCTACGCATCACAATTAAATCCCAGGACAGAACTCTTCGCTTTCTCTCAGCAGAGCATACCTCTATGATGAAAATTGGCAATTTTTTAACTTATTTTAGAAAAATTCAAAAAAAAATTAAATGTTGGGTCTAGACATGGGAACTCCGCGGTTCCTATTAGATCTATTAGATGTCTAGGCAACACAATAAAATCCTAGACCAGAACTCTCCGCTTTCTCTCAGCAGAGCATACCTCTATCATGAAAATTGGAAATTTTTTCACCAATTTTAGAAATATTAAAAAAAAAATTAACTTTTGGGTCTAGACATGGGAACTCCGCGGTTTCTATTAGATCTATTAGATGTCTAGGCAACACAATTAAATCCTAGGCCAGAACTCTTCGTTTTCTCTCACCAGAGCATACCTCTATGATGAAAATTGGCAATTTTTTTCACTTATTTTAGAAAAATTCAAAAAAAAATTAAATGTTGGGTCTAGACATGGGAACTCCGCGGTTCCTATTAGATCTATTAGATGTCTAGGCAACACAATTAAATCCTAGACCAGAACTCTTCGCTTTCTCTCAGTAGAGCATACCTCTATGATGAAAATTGGCAATTTTTTAACTTATTTTAGAAAAATTCAAAAAAAA
>CAVNZK010000193.1:0-26213 GCA_963693345.1 Pieris melete
TTATTCGCTATCTTACACGCTGTACGCTGATGCCTGATCTATACCATAGTCCGTCTATGATTATGGGCCTCTATTTGACAGTCCTTAAATTATATTGAAATTTCATTGTCGTTTCAGAATACTATATAGGGCTAAGTGAGAATCAGAGAGTTAGTAGAATATCACACTAAATCTTAGAAGGCTTAGCTTAGTCTTTTTTATCTGTGCTCTACATCCAAGTACCTAATAGGTAACTGTGGTGTATATAATGCACTCTATAATCTCTATTTGGTATGTATATAATAGGGATGGTCGATGTTAGAAAAATATACATGTTAGAATACGCGTTCATAATTTTAATTAAAATTTAAATTGGCCCTCCCAAAGGCCGAGAACAAATTTAAATTAAATTAAAACTCGCCCTCGAACCGGGAATCGAACCCGGTACCCCTCACCTAGCTGCCATGAGTGCCACTTAATAAGACCGCTAGGCTATGAGGCCCCTAATTCGATTCTGTTAACATCGATGTTACGATATTTTTGGTATAGTAACATCGAAGTCAAAACATCGATGTTTTTGCTTTCAACATCGATAATAATCATCGAACATCGATAACCATCGAATATCCCTAATGCGTTAGAATTTGTTTTGTTGAAAAAACAAACATTTTATAAAAATCGAAGTAAACTATTGTACAGAAGCAGCTCACTAAAAATATAAAATATTTTGAGTAAATACAAAAGTGAAATCATGAGTATAATATTTAGTAAGGAAAATATATGTTTAATTGATCATATGGATTTTGTTACCAAATGCTACAGCAATGTAAGAGAAAAAAATAATACAAAACACTACACTTTAACACCTAAGTTGTTCTCAATAAAACGTAAAAGCATTATCGCACCAAGTAAACAATTCAGGAAAAGGAAACACAATGATAATGTTCTTGAAGAAGTAAGTACTTATTAATCTATGTCTTAAAATCAATCATATTTAAATATTTAATATATTTCGACGTAAATTAATTAATTTGTTAACTGTAATTACAGCAACACAATAAATGCCTCTAAATGACAACCACCGTTTTACTGTAGAATACTTATCCTATAATCTATTTTTTTAGGCGCTAACTATACAAGCAATATACAATAATCTCATTGCATCATTACCGACAGGCTTAAAAACAGCAGTAAAAACTAAATACAATACAATGGATGCTTTCTCTTTAAGGGATTTTTCAAAGAATTTATTTGAATCAACTGACTATGACCACAAAGATACAAGCGGCGGTAATAACTCTGAAGTCCCACTGATATGTCAAATCAAAGGATCTGATTTTTTTGTACCAGGAAAATGTAGGTAAGGCTTAGATGCCCTTGAATGAAACTACTTCATTAATTTTCATTATCTGTTTTGTAGTTTTGATTGACAATTCCTTTAACTTGTCTTTGGAAAATAACCATCTGAAATTAGTTTGTCAATTTCAGATTCAAATGTGGCTGTGTAAAAGAAGAATGTAAAAAATTGGATGGGAATAAATATGATATTGTTATAGCAGATCCACCATGGTGGAATAAATATATTCGAAGATTGAAGAAGGCAGCTATCAAACTAAGGTAACTTATAACATATGTTAAGAAAAGTTAACTCTTTTTCTCAACAGGTAAGTATTTAATATACTTTCTTAAAGATCTCATAAACAAATAACTTAAATCCTTAATGTTTCCATCATAAAATCCTTCATAAGTGTGATTTTTTTCTTGTTCCAGTTATTCAATGATGTATAATGAAGAAATCGCATCAATACCCATAAACAATCTATTTTCTGACACCACCCTTATAGCAGTGTGGTGTACAAATTCCCCAAGCAATATTAATTCTGTCAAGGAACTAATTTTTCCTAAATGGGGTGTTGAGTATGTAACAACATGGTATTGGTTAAAGTTGACCATAGATTTAGAGCCTATTTGCCCATTTAGTAGTGGCTCAAAAAAACAACCATATGAAAGATTAATTATGGGAAGAAGAGGAGACTTAAAAGTGCCGAAAAATGTGGTGTTTGCAAGTATTCCTAGCTCATTACATTCTCATAAACCGCCACTTAATGGTGAGTAAAATAACATTGACTTGATTTATTCGTCTGTTTCACATGATCCCTGCCATAACAGTGCTACTGTTACCTAACAGTACCTATACAACCTGACTTTCAAAGTAACTGCAATTGTTTGTCATAAAGAAATGTACATTTAATAGCAGACTGGTGATTTTAAAATATATTGTTGTTTATTTGTAAATTCAAATTAAAGAAAAAAATGTTTTCAGATCTTTTCACATACTATAATATATCAACAGAAGGAGCACATGTTTTAGAATTATTTGCAAGATACCTGCTTCCAAATACTACTAGTGTTGGTTATGAACCATTAAAATGGCAAAATTTAGCATTGTATGTAGAAGTTGACAATAAAAAGAATAATATTTAAATTATGGTTTTAATATATAATCTGAAATATAGGTTGTTGTTTCCTTGATAAATTGTTAGCGTTAAACAATATTAAAAGGATTTTAAAATTTAAATTGATAAGTCACTTGTTCACAATTTTTATTTCTTTGTACAAACAACAACTCATATAAAGTATAACTATATACAATACATAGTTCTTTTCTTTGACAAATTTAGCACGCGACGTTACCGTGTTAAGCTTTTGTGACGAAAGAAACAAAATATAGAAATATATGTTTTATATATTATGTGCTCTTTAGACAAATAAATGTTTTTTTTGTCTTTCTTCTTATGTATATACATAAAAACCACGCTTCCACAATCAAAAACATCCAGTCCAGTTCCACAAAACACTCTAATAAAATTTGTTTTTTGGCTCAAAAAACCCTTTTTCTTACCGTTAAATTTTGAATCTGAAAATCCCAAACTATATCTAAGTATAGATACATGAATGATGAAACATGATATGCATGATAAGCAGCCGATAAGCAATACCGTATCATGGTCGCCAACGAAGCTATGTACTTTGTTTTGTAACTTTTAAATGTGTGCTTTAAAATTATTATTTTTTTGGTTAATCTTATGTCAAAATTTATTCGGTAGTTTTTGAGTAAAAGCCGTTTCTATACGCAAAAAGACCAGTCAATTTACGTAAAACCACAAAGAATTATATATTGAAACGTTCCTTATAAATCACGCAATGCTTTGGTGAATAGGGAAGATTTGAATTTATAATTTTAAAAATTTATAAATTCAAACCTTCCCTATGAATAACACTACTTTTTAATGCAAACTCTATCAAAATCCATTCGCATATAAACGGCATTTACTCAAAAACTACCAAATGAATTTTGACACTATTTTCACCAAAAGGTAGTCTGATTTATAGGGAAGGTTTAAATTTCTAATTCTTTATCATTCTACGTAAATTGACTGAAATATGAGCCGTCAAAGAGGCTGCATATAAACGACATTTACTCATAAACTAGCGAATGGATTTTAATCCTGTTTTCACCAAAGGGTAGTGTTATTCATAAAGAACGTTTCAATATATACTGCTCAAAACAATTAGCGGAACAAGATTTTTCTCCTTTCTATTGCTTAAACTAAAATTAGATTTAAATTAACTTGTACGCTATTTTTTACCTTGTTAATTTGTTAATTACTACAATTAATAAAAAAATTCAATTTGTATTTTTTTTATTAAAAAAAAATTAAAATGTGCATTGTAGACGAAAAACTAATTGGTGATAAAAAAGGTCCATCAAAGAATATATATCGTTTGAATATTCGTCTTTAGTGACTTTCAGTAACGTGTGTGGCCTCCATGAGCCCTAATCACGGCTTGACAACGACGCAGCATGCTTCGTATGATCCTCCGAATATCTTCTTGTGGAATTCGCTCCCATTCTTCAATCAACGCTTCAGTGAGCTGCTGCAGTGTTTGAGGTGCAATCGGACGCTTCCGGATGCGCCTGTCAAGCAAGTCCCAAATGTGTTCAATTGGATTTAGGTCAGGGCTCATGGAAGGCCACTCCATTACACGGATTTCCTGCTGTCGTAAGTAATCTGACGTGATGCCTGCAGTATGCGGCCTGGCATTATCTTGCATTAAAAGAAAATCTGGGCCCATACCATATGCTGCGGGCCAAACATGATCTTCGAGCACATTTTCAATGTAAGTTTGAGCACACAAGCGCCCGGGAACAACGACGAGATCTATGCGCTCGTCCAAACTAACTCCGCCGAAAACCATCACAGAGCCACATCCAAATTTGTCATATTCCTGGACTTCTGCTGCACTCTATCGCTCGCCTGGGCGTCTGTAAACACGGAGACGACCATCGCAACGTGTTAGACGGAATCGTGATTCGTCAGTAAAAAGCACTGGCCTCCAATGTAAAAGTTGCCAATTAGCGTGATTTTGCGCGAACTGTCGGCGAGCTTGTCTGTGTTGAATTGTTAGACGCACAGCCCGAACTGGTCGGCGTGATCTCAAATTGGCTTCCAACAACCTATTTCTTACCGTCTGGTCGGAAATTTCTACACCAGTAGCCGTCCTTAGTGTATTTTGTAGATCTCTTGCAGTTGTGGTGCGGTTACGTAAAGCACAGTTGACGATGTAGCGATCTTGCAAACGTGTAGTTTTTCTCTTTCGACCTTGACCACGCCTTCGTGAGTATTCTCCCGTCTCACGGTATCGCTTCCAAAGTCTGTAGATAACAGAAGGGGCTACTCCTAGATCATTTCCTACATAACGCATAGTTCGACCCTCTTCAAACAAAGCGATAGCTCGGGAGACATGCAATTCAGTCAGATCTGGCATTATGACCTAAACTCACTCGCTTCAATGAATAACAATACTCAAAAGGCTCACTTCAATTTCTATTAATACTCAAAAGATTGAAAAAAACTACTTAAAATGTGTTTTCTGTGATTAGAAAGTAATGAAAATTAAAAGACGTCACTTTGTTTTTCGTCTACAATGCACATTTTAATTTTTTTTTTAATAAAAAAAATACAACTTGAAATTTTTTATTAATTGTAGTAATTAACAAATTAACAAGGTAAAACATAGCGTACAAGTTAATTTAAATCTAATTTTATTTTAAGTAATAGAAAGGAGAAAAATCTTGTTCCGCTAATTGTTTTGAGCAGTATATAATTTATCATAGTTTCACTTAAATTGACTGAAATATAAGCCGTTCAAGAGGTTGTATATTATCGGCATTAACTTACCGAATGGATTTTGACTTTGTTTTCATTGCAAAACATTGTGCTTCATAGGGAAGATTTGAATTTAGACCACTAAAATTCTACGTAAATTGACTGAAATATGAGCCGTCAAACAGGCTGCATATAAACGGCATTTACTCAGTGACTAGCGAATGGATTTTTTTTTTTTTTTTTTTTTTTAATGGTGTATATTATATGTATATAAGATTATATATCTTTTTATATGGAATTGATTGAAATAAACAATTGTGTTTCTCTGAAAACAAGGATATTTATTTTATTATCAACACTCTATACTAATTACATTACTCTAAACCTAAATAACACTACCCTATCTGAAAACAAGGAAACGACATTAATAGTTTATTATTACAATTATCAATTCCGTTTTACAACAATTTCACAATCAAACAATACTGAATTTAATAACGATGACATTTCTGACTGATGGCGCCATCTAGTACATAACAAAGAAACATACCAGTTTCTTTACAAGTATATATATATAAATTTATATTTTTAAGTTACACAATTTATAAAACTAGAAATATATACCTTAAAGAACACCGCGATATTAATAGATATTTTTAATAAAATTCTAAAAGATTCCTCTAATGTGTTGTTGATCTAGAATAATAGATGGCGCTAGATGTACACTAAAACGCGATATTGTAACATGGACAATACGACTTTAGAAGAATAGGAATGTAAATTACGTCTTCGACGGTTAGGTTAGGTTAGGTTAGGTTAGGTTAGGTTAGGTTAGGTTAGGTTAGGTTAAAGGGCCTCATAGCCAAACGGCTTTGTATGTGACCGTGGTGGGTGTGAGGTTCCGGGTTCGATTCCCGGTTCGAGGGTAAATTTATATTTATTCTCGGCCTTTGGTAGGGTTGTACGGTACCGGGCGAGTGCTTAAACCGTACATGGAGGGCACGGTTGAATTTCTAAGGCAAGCAGTGAGTATGCTACCTAAGAAAGGAGACTGTGTAGGTTTAGAACGTAGCAATACGCTCTAGGCCGAGGATGGCAATTACAAGTGGTCAGTAATTCAACATCTCTTTTAAGGGCCTCATAGCCTAGCGGTCTTATTAAGTGGCAGCTAGGTGAGGGGTACCGGGTTCGATTCCCGGTTCGAGGGCAAGTTTTAATTAAATTTAAATTTGTTCTCGGCCTTTGGGAGGGTTGTGCGGTACCGGGCGAGTGCTTAAACCGTACATGGAGGGCACGGTCGAATTTCTAAGGCAAGCAGTGAGTATGCTACCTAAGAAAGGAGACTGTGTAGGTTTAGAACGTAGCAATACGCTCTAGGCCGAGGATGGCAATTACAAGTGGTTAAGTAATTCAACATTCTTTTTAAAGGGCCTCATAGCCTAGCGGTCTTATTAAGTGGCAGCTAGGTGAGGGGTACCGGGTTCGATTCCCGGTTCGAGGGCAAGTTTTAATTTAATTTAAATTTGTTCTCGGCCTTTGGGAGGGTTGTGCGGTACCGGGCGAGTGCTTAAACCGTACATGGAGGGCACGGTTGAATTTCTAAGGCAAGCAGTGAGTATGCTACCTAAGAAAGGAGACTGTGTAGGTTTAGAACGTAGCAATACGCTCTAGGCCGAGGATGGCAATTACAAGTGGTCAGTAATTCAACATCTCTTTTTGGAGGCTGTACTGCGGTGTCATACGCAGTATGGCCTTGTATGGGGCCCCAATATGGGACGATAGGCTGGGGGCGAAGAACCGCGCCCTGCTCAGGAGGCCGCAGCGAGTGATGGCGGTTCGGGCAGCTCGCTGTTATCGGACTGTCTCATTCGAGGCGGCATGCCTGTTGGCGGGGACTCCACCCTGGGAGTTCGAGGCGGTGGCCCTAAGTGGCTTGTATCGTCTCAAGTGTGAGACGAGAGCAGGTGGCCGATGGGCCGAATTGGTCGGACCAGCGAGGAGGCAAGCCAGGGAGGACACCTTTAATAGGTGGGCGCATGATCTGGCTATGCCAAGGGCAGGTTTAAGAACAGTGGAGGCGATTCGCCCATTTTTACGGGAATGGGTGAATCGTCCGGGTGGGGCTGTGTCCTTTCGGATGGCGCAGATGCTGTCCGGGCATGGGTGCTTCGGACGGTTTCTGCACAGGGTGGCGGGACGGGAAATCCATCCCATCTGCCACCATTGTGGCGCCCCGGAGGACACGGCGGAGCACACCCTGGCTGAATGTGCCACTTGGTCGAGGCAACGCCACGACCTAGTGTCGGTCATCGGGACGGACCTCTCGCTACCGAGCGTTGTTGCAGCAATGCTTGGTAGCCAAGAGGCATGGCGAGCGGTAGCTTTCTTCTGTGAGCGCGTTTTGCTGCAGAAGGAGGCTGCTGAGCGTCAGCGGGAGGTGTGTGGCGATGGCCGGAGGGGTTGTGCTCGGCGGCGGCGTGGCGTGGGCGCGAGGGCTGGACGCGAAGAGCGTACGCCCAACAGCGTTCAACTGCACCGTCGTTGAGCCCTTATGCGGACATATTCGCCTGAATTCCCTGGGTTGAATGCCTTGTGCGACCCCCGGGGAATTCAATGCGGTGCCAGATGTCATTCATTCAGAATGGATGTGTCTGGCACTGCAGGTGATATGGAGGGCTTAGGAGGAATTTTTAGTGGGTCGGGTTTCTCCCCTCTGATTAGCAGAGGGATAAGAGATAACCATCCCCACAGTCCCCGCGGTAGCGACTGCATACGCCCGCGGGCCTGCATTTGTGCATTTTTACCTCCTTCATAAAAAAAAAAAAAAGGTTAGGTTAGGTTAGGTTAGGTTAGGTTAGGTTAGGTTAGGTTAGGTTAGGTTAGGTTTTTTTTATTTTTTTATGCACCTAATAGGCCTACCTTCCCCGGCTACTTTATCGCACAGGGTCGTTGTCTAAGCTACACTTCCATCATTTCTATCATCCTTCCTCATAATAATAGACAACAACTTTAATTTTTATTAGGTTTTACACGGGTAATATTACAGTCTTTTTTACTTATTAGCCTACTTAACATTGTTTCCTTTATTTTATTTACACATTCCCATCCAGAGACGTGGCCCGCGAGGCGGGCGGCTTTGACTTCTCCGTGAGTATTCTCATAATACTCATTGGCAAGTGGGCGCCGGCCGCCTCGCGGTCCCCGCCCTGGCTTTACTCCCATTGAACTTTGCGGTGCGTTTAGTTATTTTAAGGCAGAAATCCTCCAGATGCGATCTGTTACAGGCTAGCATGTCAGTTAGTCCCTGAAGACTAAGCGACATGCCTGTCATCTGTTCCAGGTCGCACCTGGAGGAGGCAAAAATGGGGCACTCTATCAAAAGGTGTGGGATGGATTGTTCCACCCCACTCTCGCATTCACATTTTCCACTTTCCCTCAGCCTGAAACGGCACAGGTATTCGGCAAAGGGCCCATGGCCTGTGAGGATCTGTGCCATTTCAGGACTGTATCTTCTTTCTCGTATTTGTTTATGTGCAACAGCGACGTTCTTCAGGAACAGTTTTGTTTTTCCCCCTGTTTCTCCCTCTTTATACCGCCGGTCCCATTCTTCGATCGTTTTCCTTCTGATCTCTTTCCTTATGTATGACAGCGGGTACTCTACGTGAGCTGCTCTGACCTTCGAGGTCTCCGCAGCGGCTCTCGCAAGTTCGTCCGCCCTCTCGTTCCCCTCCGTGCCGACGTGCGCTTTCACCCAGTGGAGTCTTATATTCTGGCCCTTTTTTCGGCTCTCCGCCAGGTGTCTGCGGATCTCGACTACTCGGGGGTTTCGAGAGCGTCCGCCCGCAATCGCCTCGAGCGAAGACCGCGAGTCGCTGCAGATGTTCACGTCAGCACCCACTGTCATCGCTTCCCTTACTGCACCAACGAGAGCTGCCAGCTCTGCTTGGTATACGGTGCAGTAAGGGGCCATCTTTATCTTCTTCCACTTCTTTTCCCTTCCACTCTCCCATCTGGACCAGGCGGCTCCTACTCCTTTCTCTGTCTTACTTCCATCCGTATAGATAGCTGTTGTGTCGTCGTCTTGTATTAGGCCAGGGTCATTTGTGATGGCGAAGCTTATCTCCGGTTTTTCCGCGGGATGGGGTTGGTCTAAAGCAGGTACGGCTCGCTCAATCCGGTCTCCTTCGCGTATGAACGGAGACGACCCCCTTCTGGCCTCAAACATCGCGGCGGCTTCTTCCACCCTGAGGTCGAGGGGCAGTATCCCCGCCAATAGCGTCGCGGAATTTAGCGATGCCGTCCTGTAAGTCTTTGCTATTTTCTGTGCAAAAGCCCTCTGCACCGTCTCCAGTTTTTTCTTCGTGCACAGTTTCTTGACTGTCGGTGCCCAGGCTGCCGACGCGTATGTAACTATCGGCTCTATGACGGCTTGGTATACCTGGTGTACCATGTCTCCCGTCATTCCCCATTCCAGCTTCGCCATTCTTGCCACTTTTTTGTGTATGTCCGCCGCCTTTCTCGTGACATTTTGCACATGCTTGTTGAACGTTAAGCCCTCGTCTATCGTCAATCCTAGAAGTTTTATCTCCTTCTCCATTCCGATGTCCTGTCCATTCATTCTTATTCTTGGGGTATCGAACTTCAACCTTCGCGTCAGGACCATTGCCTTGGTTTTTTGTGGCGCGAAGTTGAGCTTGTTCGCGATACCCCACTTCCTCACATACTCGAGGGCAACATTTGCTCGGTTTTCGATGGAGTGCGTGTCCGTTCCGCTGAACATCAGCACAACATCGTCTGCGAAAGCTTGTGCATATGTCCCATCCTCTTCTAGTTCGACCAGTAGTGGGTCGAGCAAGATGTTCCAGAAGGTGGGGCCGCTAATCGAGCCCTGAATGCATCCCTTTTCAGGTCGCCTCACATGCTCTCTGTTTGCGTAGCGGACCACCACCCTCCTGCCTTTAAAGTAGTCTTCCACTACCAGCCTTAGTTGCTTGGGACAGTCTTTCCTTGCTAGCTGGTACTTGATCGCCGGCCACCATGCGTTGTCGAAAGCCCCCTCGATATCTAGCGACACCATCAGCACTATTTCTTTGTTTTTATGTGGCTCCTCGCTTTTGTCAAGATATCGTAGAGGGCATCCTCCGTGCTTTTTCCTGGCATGAATCCATACTGCCTCCTGCTCATCCTGGGGAGTAGGCTGTGTCTGATCCTGTTGATGATTACCTTTTCTAGTATCTTCCCCATGACTGGCAGGAGGCCTATTGGACGGTAGGATTTGGCGGCCGCGTAATCATCCTTTCCTGGCTTCCTCAGTACCACTACTGTACATTCCTTCCATAGATCAGGGAAGCATCCCACTTCGAGGCATTTATTGAAGATGGCCAAGGGAACCTCCGGGTTCGCCGTGATAGCTGCGCAGCAGATATCCGCAGTGAGTCCGTCGGATCCCGGGGCCTTCCTCGGGTTGAAGCTTCTAGCAGTACTGATGAGCTCCGCCATTGTGATTGGCACTTCATCAGCACTACTTCCCTGCAAGCTGCTGGTCATTTCCTCAACCGTTTTTCTCATTCTTTGATGGATGTCATCATCCATCTCGCAATTATCAGGCGGGAAGAATTTCCGTGCCAGCAGCTGCACCGATTCTTCGGAGTTCAACGAAATGCCCTTCTCTATTAGCGTGGTGTCTTCCCTGATCCCTTCCGCCTTTCTTATTATTTTATATATCCTGTCCCATAAGCTTTCCCCTTCTTGCTTCGTACATAGTTTTTTCCACCCTTCCCTTTGAGCCCTTTCGATCTCTTCTTCGTATATCTTTTTTGCCTCCAGGTAGGCAGTTATTACGCACTCTCTCCTCCTGGGAGCTGCGTATGAGATCCGTTTCTTTTTCCTGACCATGTCTTTCTTAAGGGCCTCTATTTCTTTGTTCCACCAGGGTGGATCGAAGCTTTTCTTCCTCTGTTTCAACTTGGGGATATGTTTCTCGGCGGCTTTTGTTATTGATTTCATATATTCCCTTACTATGTTATTGACCCCGGCCTTTGTGTCCTGTCCTTGTATCTTTTCTTTGGTGATGTCGTGGTTTATGTGTCCTGTCCTTACCTTGTTCTTAAATTCCTCCCAGTCTGCATTTTTGGTACTGTATTTGCGGGTCGTCTTCGGTAGGTTGTGCGTTTGGGGTTTTTGAAGGGCTGTAGTCATAAAAATTGTGTTGTGGTCAGAGCTAGTGATGGAAGTATCAACCCACCATCTCGTTACCTTACTGAGGAGGGCCGTTGTGCATACTGTGATATCTACGGCACTCGTGTATCTACGGCCCCCTCTTACGGTGTCGAAGGTGGGTGTGTTGCCACAATTTAGGATGCTCAGCCCTTCTTCGTCAAGGAACCCTCGTAATTCCTTTCCTCGTGTGTCTTCGTTTCGGCTCCCCCACCATTCACTCCATGCGTTCACGTCCCCTCCAATCAATACCATCTTTGTTTTAAGTTTTTTCGTGAAGCTTCCTAGTTGTTCGAGGTATGGTTCGATGGGTTCATCGCCTTCGAAGTACACTGAAACTACCCCTATTTCCCACTGGTCCGTTCTCAGGACGGCAGCCACTATGTTTTCCGTGATAAGTGACTTGTCTTGAAAGACTTCTATATGTTCGTCGAAAACAAGTATCGCCGCCTTCACCGGTTTCTCTCCAGTGGGTACGCACTGCACTACTCTGTACATAGGGCTTTCTGCCATCTGTTTACGGGCCCCTATGTACGGTTCCTGGAGTAGTGCTATTTTCACATTTCTACCGCCCGCTTCTTTTATAAACTCCTGGATCGCGATTCTCTTTTTTCTAAGGTTCGCTTGTGCCAGGAGAAAGCCGGTAATATTGTTGGTGCCCTCGGCTTTTTTAACAATACGCGTAGCTTAGCCTCGCCGCCTTGTCCCACCCCTGCCGGGTTGGACAGCTCTGGCTGAAGGCTCCGTGCTCCGCGTCTCTTCCTTTTATTCCTATACAGTTAACGCAGCTGGGAGGTTTACCTTCCTTTTGGATCTGGCAATCTGCCCTCAAATGGGCTCCTCCGCAATGGCTGCACACCTCGGTCTCCTTTTTACAATGTCTGCGGGTATGTCCGTACCCCAGACACATAGTGCACTGGACCAGAGGGGATTGGTCCTCTACCCAAACCCGCTGCAGGTCCACGTGTATCCTACCAGCCGATGTTAATGATTGCCAAAGTTTTGGCGCGACCTGCAGGACCACGTGGCTCTCCAGAGGGTTTCTTGCTTTCCTTCTATACTTCTCCACTATGGTCAGGTCCCGTTCCTCCAGGTGTGCAGTCGCGTTTTTGTTTTGGTTCCTGATGGCCCGGGTGATATCTTCCGTGGTGTTGCAGGACAATAGATTTTTAATTTTTATAAGAGGGTTTTTATTTGACGCATCTTTTACTTCCATTTCTCTTCCTAATTTTTCCTTAAGTTTACTCCTCTCTTCCTCCGTCCTGCAGCCCACTACAACTTTTCCGTCTCTGGCTCTCCTTATTTTTTGAACTTGCCATCCTTCCTCCTTAGCGTTTAGTAGATGACGGATGTTTTGTATTGTATCCTCTGCCGTGTCGGTCGAACTCTTCGGCTCCACCACGACAGAGTGCAGCGTAGGTTTATGTCCCGGGCCTCCTTTCCTATTTTGGTCCTGGCCGAGATTTTCCCTTGTCGCTTCTGCATACGACTTCATTTTCGCTTCCAGGATGTTATATCTTTCTTTTTCTCTCTTTTCCTTCTCGTCAAACTCTTTCCTAATCTCGGCCAGGATGCTTTCGTTTTTCTTTATTGCCAGATCCTCTATTTCTTTCCTACATTTCTCCAGTTTTCTGTTTTCCGTTTCCAATTTTTCAATCTGTTTGTCTAGTTTATCGCTTAGTATATCTTTTTTCCCCTTTGGTGTTGGCTTGTCTTGGTTTTTCGGTGACTCCTCTTCGGCCTCCTTTACTAGTTGGTACAGCCGTTTTACGGCTGTCTGTACCCCGGTTTTTATGTCTGTTTTAATATTTCTGGACTCCGCCAGATGTGCCATTGCCTTGAGGTAGCAATTTTTGGCTTCTTTTTCCCTGGTTTGAGCGGGAGCAGGAGACTTTCCTCCTCCACCCGCCCCCGCCAGGGGAGCCTCTTTTGCCACCTTCGGGCCCTGGCTGGAGGCCTCTTCCCATTTATCTATACTTCGCCTTATTCCAGGCGCCGATGTTTGGCTTTTGGGTGGAGTTCGTAGTCCCAACATTTTGCCTATTAGGTTTTGTCAGTTATTAAAATCAATGTAGTTCAATAAAAGTACTACGCTATTTTCAAATTTTTAAAATAAAAAAAAACTTAATCTAGGGTCTACTCCCAATAGGGCAGTAGCCGTGTCAATAAAGCAAATATTTCAATGTACAATTATTAATTTCTTAATATTATTACTTATCCTAGGGTCTACTCCCAAAAGGGCAGTAGCCGTGTCACTTCACAGTAATAATTTATTATTTACAATTATATTAATATATTAACTTAATATAAGGGTCTGTCCCCAAAAGGGTGGCAGCCGTCAATTTGTCAAAAATTGTTTAAAACTTATCCTAAGGTCTGTCCCCAATAGGGTGACAGCCGTCAAAATGTCAATTTTCTAAACTTAACCTAAGGTCTGTCCCCAATAGGGTGGCAGCCGTCAACTTATTCTAATTTTGAGCCGGTTATCACAGAAAAAATTTTTCCCGACTCTATGTAGAGTCGTCTCTACCACCCAGTCCGATCGGGCTTCGGTAGCCCTTTTGATTGATATGTCTTGTACTTAAATCGGTTCAGTAGTTACCGAGATATAGCGTTTTTAAACTATTCAAGATGGCGGACAAAGTGGCCGCCAATCTGTAAAATTTTCGTATCTCGGTAAGATTTTGCCGGAGGAAGAAGCGGTTTTCACTGTCGTGATAAGCGCCCTGCGCCTGACTTGCCAATTGAGAAAACTGGGTTTGTAGAGTCGACTCTACTTTTTTACAATTTTTTAAATTCTATCCTGCGGAGCGAAGTCTGGCCTTTTAAGAGTTGAGAGTCTCGCCGAAATCGGACAACCCGTTCCAGAGATATCAAATTTTTAAATTTTTAATATGGCGGACAAAAATGGCCGCCAATATGAAAGAAGCCTCTAACTCCGGTGTCCTTGCTCCGATTTCGTCGCGGTTTTCTCTCAGCTGTAGTATTTTCTTTATCTATTTTAACTAGGGGAAATTTAATTTTGAAAAAGAGGTGGGGATGGGGGTTCTAAGGAAAGGCTTTAATAAAAGTGGAATATCTATAATACTATTAGGTTTTCAAGGCGTAAATCGCTTCGCAGGGTTTTATTATCCTAATTAAATTTACAAAATTTAGTTTTTCTTATGAAATACTCGAGAACGGCGAGAGGGGGGGAGGTTGCGGGGTGAGTTCTTAGGGGGGGGCAACTTTTTGCCTAAATATTAATCTAATCAGTTGGAACAAGGCTTGTATACATAATGTATACAAGTCTGCCGTCAAAAACCCCGAAATCAGCACCGTTTTTGAGATACGGGCGTTTAAAGATTTCCGATTTTGAAAATTTTTCGAATTTTCGGGATATTTGCAAATTTTGAGTTTTCGAGATTTTTAAAATGTTATATTATAAACCTAAGCCCCGCAATCATTGCCAGGATATGGATATCTATCCATATACTGGGGTGACGTTAAAAATGCCCTATCTCCTACCGTTCCCGAGTTATTCCCGGTTTTTTGATGAAACTATTCCCGTCAACTTTTCTCTTCAGCTGCTGGGTCGATTTCAATTTTTGAAGCGGCTTCTTGTAGAACTCGACGAGAGCTATCTAATGATGTATCGCGCGTCTTCTTTTTCCCACGGGAACACTGACCACGTGCCACGTGGTTTTGCGGTTTCTTCTTTGCTGCTCTTTGGTTCGGGGCCGGAAAATTTCTTGCGACCCCTCAAAAGACGCGTCTTTTTGTGTTCTATCCGAATATGATTTTTAATTTTGGGGTCGTCGCTTTAGTTTTTTAGTTATTTAATTAATTGTAATTTTTTGTAAGGTTATGTTTGATTTTTCTTTTTAAAATTTTTTCCTCTGAGCCGATTTTTTACAACGATACGTCAATCTTCTCGTCTCTTCAAGACGCGTCGTTTGGTATATTGGTCTTTTGGGGGGCGGCCCTATTTCGCCGACTCGTGGTCACGCCCCTTTTTTATTTTATCCAATTTTCTAGCGTACCTTTTCGCGGAAAAATCCAATTGATGCGTCAAAAGATGCAGCTCGATGAGACGCATCTAACGATGCGAAGAACGGATAGGGTCGCCGATCTATATCGCGCACCACACTCACTTTTTAACAGAAAATTTTGTATTTTTGGGGTTTTTTGCACTTTTCTCCACTGTTTTTGAACTTTTCACTTAAGATGTATATATATCTGATATCGCCGTCGCGAGACGAACAGGATGATATATAGCACTCTTTAATTCGCGATAAAAATACTATTTATTGTATTTTTTGAAAGCGGAGCTAACTGTTTCGTGACCGTTGTCGTCCGCGGCTCAACTGTGACTGGTTAGGTTAGGTTAGGTTAGGTTAGGTTAGGTTAGGTTAGGTTAGGTTAGGTTAGGTTAGGTTAGGTTAGGTTAGGTTAGGTTAGGTTAGGTTAGGTTAGGTTAGGTTAGGTTAGGTTAGGTTAGGTTAGGTTTTTTTTTTTTTTTTTTTTTGTTTTTAAATACCTAATAGCCTACCCCCGGACGTTGGGCAACTCCGGGCCGTGGAATGTCTGATATAATCGTTGATAATTTCTTTATTTATTTATTAAAGCTCAGTTACATTTCAGTTACATCTTAGTTACATTTCAGTCACATTTCAATCACATTTCAATTACATTTTAGTTACATCTGTTACAGTTATAGTTATTTTATTTATTTACAATATCACTTATTTCTTTTGTTAACTAGCGTTCCTAATTCAATACAGTATTTTATTATAAAATCTCGTTGTTCGTTATCGGCTATTACTGATGCTATATTTGATTTGTCTATTTTTCCTACTTTTGTCTGTTTTTCTAGTTTAATTCTGTTATAGAGGTGGACAGGACAGTCAAAGAGGATGTGTGGGACATCTTCCTCTGTGTGTCCGCATACACACTCCGGGCTCTCTTTTAATTTGAACCTACACAGATAGGCAGAAAAACCCCCGTGCCCTGTAAATATCTGCGTCAGCGTGCTGCTACATTGTATGTTTCTTATGATCTTGTATGCGTCGACGGCATCCGGGAAGAACATTTTCGTAATTTTCCCTGTCGGCTCATTCTTGTACCGTGTAGCCCACTTTTGCAGTGTTCCCGCTCTTATGATACGCTTTAAATGCGACAGCGGGCAGCGATCGTAGGTTGGCCTGTGCTTATGTTTCCTTGTCGCTTCTTTCGCCAGCTCGTCCGCTCTCTCATTTCCCTCCCTGCCCGCGTGGGCTTTCACCCAGAAAAGTTTTATTTCCTTCTCCGGGTGTTTTCCGAGCTCTTCGCGTATTTCAGTAACGAGGGGATTGAGGGAGCGACTGCGCGATACTGCGTCAAGTGCTGACCTAGAGTCGCTATAGATGTTAAAGCCGACCTCCTTTCGCCGCACCGCCAAGTGCACTGCTTTTTTCAGGGCCAATAATTCGGCTTGGTAAACACTGCAAAAGCCGGCCAGGGTCAATTTATATTTTTGGATCTCACGGTTGTTCCTCCAGAATGCCACCGCCGCACCCACGCCCTCGCTTGTTTTGCTGCCATCTGTGTAGACGTGTATTTTGTCCTCGTTGTTCACCTCTTCATTTGCTAAAACTCGATAACTAATTTGGGGGATTTTTGCCGGGTGTGGAGTGTTTAGGTAGGGCGTTTTTTGTTCTATCTCCACGTCTTTTAGCACTTCCAAGGTGTCATGTCCTTTTTTAATTTCAAAAAGTGTTGCCTCCTCTACAACTCTTAGGTCGAGGGGTAGCAGCCCGGCGAGCATTCTGACTGAATTTAGCGACGCGGTTTTATGGGCTTTACATATTTTTGCCGCGAAACCTCGTTGGACTGAATCCAACCTTTTCTTTATGTAAAGCTTACTGACGGATGGGGACCAAGCGCTTGCTGCGTACAGGATTATTGGTTCAACCACCGCTGTATAAATCGTTCGGATTATGTCCGGATTTAAGCCCCAGCTCACTTTTGCTGTTTTGGCTAACTGCTTATAAATGTTTATTGCCTTTTTTGCCACCACTGCTGTATGTTCGCCAAATGTCATTTTGTTGTCTATTGTTAGGCCCAGTATCTTTATACTTTTAAAAGTTTCGATGTCTACACCAGCCATGGTGAGTCTCGGGACATCGTATTTGGTCCGATTAGTTATCACCATCGACTTTGTTTTGTGTGGTGCGAACTTTAGTTTGTTGCGCTGTCCCCATTTTTGGACATGTGTTAGTGCTTGGTTAGCACTTTTTTCCGTTTCCAGCGCGGTATCATTTGTGAAGACCAACACAATGTCGTCAGCGAAAGCTTGTACGTATACATTTTGATGTTCTAGCTCTTTTAGCAGGGGGTCCACAAGTAAGTTCCAAAATGTCGGTCCGCTGATGGAGCCTTGAACACACCCTTTACTTGTGGTTTTTTCCCAGGCTGTACCTCCATATATAACTCTGATCTTCCTGTCCCTAAGGTAGCTGTCGATAATCCTCCCGACACCGAGGGGGCAGTCTTCTTCGGCTAGTCTAGTTTTAATTGCCGGCCACCAAGCGTTGTCGAAAGCCCCCTCGATATCGAGAGACACTACCGTCACCACCTTTTTTGCCTTCAAGGTTAGGTTAGGTTAGGTTAGGTTAGGTTAGGTTAGGTTAGGTTAGGTTAGGTTAGGTTAGGTTAGGTTAGGTTAGGTTAGGTTAGGTTAGGTTAGGTTAGGTTAGGTTAGGTTAGGTTAGGTTAGGTTAGGTTAGGTTAGGTTAGGTTAGGTTAGGTTAGGTTAGGTTAGGTTAGGTTAGGTTAGGTTAGGTTAGGTTAGGTTAGGTTAGGTTAGGTTAGGTTAGGTTAGGTTAGGTTAGGTTAGGTTAGGTTAGGTTAGGTTAGGTTAGGTTAGGTTAGGTTAGGTTAGGTTAGGTTAGGTTAGGTTAGGTTAGGTTAGGTTAGGTTAGGTTAGGTTAGGTTAGGTTAGGTTAGGTTAGGTTAGGTTAGGTTAGGTTAGGTTAGGTTAGGTTAGGTTAGGTTTTTTTTTTTTTTTTTTTTGTATGTTTGTTTGTTCGCAATTTGTTTTTTTGAGAAGATGTAGCTTGAAGAGCTTAACAAAGATATGATTCACAAAAGGGTGGAGATGCAAGGAAGAAGTGGCTATTTGATACCGTCTTGTTCCTTGTACCTTTACAATTTGTCACATGAACGAATTAATATAAAATTGATATAAGGCAAGTGTTTGCTATTTGTGAAATAATTATACACAGTAATTGAAATGAGGTATAAACAAGTTATTGGCGTCCAATGTGACGTGGAGTCTCAGTGTAGAATACTCTGAATTTATACAGTACAAAAAAAGAATAGGAAATGTAGTAACATAAAAATAATAATATTATAAAATAATAACATCAAAATAATTCTAGTCTAGTCCTATAACAGTAGTAATAGGACTAGACTAGAATTACTTTGATAACATGTGAATGAGATATTTTAGAAATTAACAAATGTTTCTATTACTTCTATTACTGTAATAGGGCTAGACTAAAAAAATATTTTGAAACATGTAATTGTGACTTTAAACATTTATAAAGGGAATATTATAATACTACTTAAAATTAACATTAAACAGTGCAATACAGTAAAACAGTAAAAGGTGATAAATACAGCTCTATGGGTATGTAATAATAGTCATTTTTAAATGTTGAATTAGCTGTTGAATTGTTTCAGGCAATTTATGATATGGGTCATCAGTTGAACAAGTGACTCTAGTTCTGAGGGGTGCGAAAACAATTCTCTTAAGGAGAAGGGGTTAAGTTTTGTCCTGTGTTTTGTGAATTTTTGCGTATGGTTGTGTCTTTGATTTATAAATCTAGGGCACTCTTCTAGCAAGTGTTTCAGTGTCTGCGTAGTTTGGTTGTCGCATGGGCAAGTGTCGTTATCAGTGATTTTGAATCGGTTCAGATAGCTTTTGGCGAAGGAATGTCCTGTGAGAAATTGCGTGAGTTGAAACGAAATTGGTATAGAAGAGAAAAATGAATGTATGTCTTCTAGTTTCGGGAATATGTTGACCGTAAAGCGTCCTGTGCAGTCTCCTACATATCTGTTATTGCTTATGACTTTGGTCGCGCTTTTAATTGATAATTTAATATGGGACAGGGGGCATGCAACGTGGGATGGAGAGCAGTGCATGTTCGCAGCCTTAGAGGCAGCTGCGTCCGCGGCTTCGTTGCCAGGGATCCCGGAGTGACCTTTCACCCATTGAAATAGGATCTCGGAGTTTATATGTGTGTTTTTTAGTTGGTGAATGGTTTTGTGTATTTGTGCAACAAGTGGGTGTGTATTAGAAGGTTGTTTAAGTGCAGCTAGCGATGATTGTGAGTCAGTATGAATGAGAGAGTGCGATATTTTATTTTTATAGATGTGTTCAACAGCTTTTAGAATTGCAAACAGCTCAGCCTGAAAGACTGAGCTAGTGCTGTGTAATTTAAATAATTTTGTTAGTTTGGGTATATGGGTGGAGGGTGGGAAGACAACAAATGCCGCGCCGACAGAGCCGTCGCTTTGTTTGCTGCCGTCCGTGTATATGTGTGTATGTGTGAGGTTACTATTAGTGTTAGTGTCTGTAACACGTGTGCTGATTGCTATCCTATGCGCAGGGTGAAGGAGCTCCTGGGGCGATATGGGTGTTTCTATCGGGATGTCAGAGGGAATCCTATCGCTAGTTCTATTGATTCGGGTTTGTTCCAGCTCAGCGGTCTCTAAGACCCTGAGGTCTAGCGGGGTGATTTGGGCTAAAGCCGTGGCCGCGCAGGTTGAGATAGTCCGAAACCCCCTAATGATTTTTATGGCGAAGAGCCTTTGAGTGTTATTGAGTCGTTTTCGTATATATTTCTTAGTGGCGATATGGCCCCATATTCCCGAAGCGTAGGTAATAATAGGTTCGATAACCCTTTGGTATATGAGCCTAATGTTATCGGGGTGAGGGCCCCAAGTTGGTCTGGTGAGGAGTGAGATTTTATGGAATATTTTTATTGCCCTCCCTAAGATGTAATTAACATGTTCATTAAAATTAAGCTTGCTGTCTATGATTAAGCCCAAATATTTAATGGAGTTGTTAAATTTGAGTGGCACGCCGTTGAAAACTATTCGGCCGAGGGTCGCAAGTTTGGTGAACGCGATACACTGTGTTTTGTCTGGACCAAAGCGGAGCTTGACGCTGTGTCCCCATAGTCGAATAGTTTCCAGTGCCGAGTTTGTGATTTGTTCGAGTGTTTGGACGTCCTTAGCTGTGCTTATAAGCAGGACGTCGTCTGCGTATGCCTGAAGGGAGCAGCCTTCTGGAATAGATGTGTTGAGAAGGCTGTTGAGAATTATGTTCCAGAGGATAGGCCCGCAGGCTGAACCTTGGACGCATCCTTTCTCGGTGTGTTTTGAGACGGTGGAGTTGCCGAGACGCAAAGAGACTTTCCTATCATGTAGGTAACTTTGTATAATTTTAAAAATGTTAAGGGGACATCTTATGCGGCGGAGCCCGTCATAGACTGCGGGCCACCACGCATTGTCAAATGCTGCTTTAATATCAAGGGAGACCGCTATTGCTAGCTGACCTTTGGACTTGGCTAAATTGATCGTGCTGATGGCTTGCTGTATGGCTTGCACGGTGCTTGTCTGCTCCGTGAAGCCGAATTGATTTGGGTTCAGTAGTTTTAAGCTATGTGCATTGAATGTAAGTCTTTTAGTGAAAAGTTTTTCTAACGTCTTACCGAAGACGGGTATAAGGCCGATAGGTCGATAGGAACTCAGTTCTTCGAGTTTTGTTTTACCGGGTTTGGGAATGATTTTCACTACCGCCTCTTTCCATGTGGAAGGGAAGTGTGAAATCGTCAAGCAGCAGTTAAAAAGGTTGGTGATGAAATCCGGAAACAGACGAGCGAACACTGCGCATATGTCACTGGTCAGGTGGTCATGACCCGGTGCTTTGTTATTGCCAATCGAACTGATGGCGTCGATTATCTCGGTGGTGGTGAATGGGGGTTCGTTCTCCGTGTTAGGGAGATCATTAGAAGCACCCCTGATGTCGCGGTGTTCACTCGTGTCGGGATCATCACCGGGGTAGAAGTGGTTAAGCAGCGCTTCGGCAGTCTCCTGTTCGGTGTTTGTGTATGTGTTGTTGATCTTAAGTGTTCCCGGGTGTATGTTGAGAGCTTTCTCTTTTAGAAGTTTGTTGGTGATGGACCATGCGTCGTCCTTGCCCTGAGCCTCGCAGAATGCCCGAAAGCTGTCTGTCGAGGCCCGGCGCATCTCGGACGCATAATTCTCTTTTGTTTCCCTATATTGTTCGATTAGATCGGGTGAGGGTGTGTTGTTTGATCGTGATGTGCGATGCAAAGTCCGATGTAATTGAATACATTTAGTTTTGAGGTGCTCTAGGTGGTCATTCCAGAAGGGGGCTTTACTTTTTTGTTTACCGGTTTTGATGGGAAATGACTCTGTACAGGCGTCATTGATAATACATGTCGTGCGTTCCACGATCGAGTCAAGTTCGGTGGGTGAAATGTTGAGGAAGTTTGTGTTCAAGATTTGACTATTGGCAATTTTGGAAAGCAGATTTTCCTTGAATTTGTGCCAGTTTGCATTTTTAGTGCGGTATAAAAAGGTGCTTTGGTTGGGTGTCGCGGTTGACGGATTTTGCAGATTGATTTTAAATGTGATTATATTGTGTTGGGTGGATGGGAATAGGTTAGGCCTGACTTCCCAGTGTGTTATTTTGTTAAAGAGAGGGGTGGTGCTAAGACTTAAATCGATAATGGAAGAGCGAGGGCGGCCGTGTGTGATGGTTTCGAAGGTAGGTGTATTACCTACATTGCACAGGTGTAAGTCCGCGGAACTCATAAGGTCGACCAGATCATGGCCCCGTCTATTGCTACGCGGGTAGCGACCTCCACCCCAAAGTGAATGCCATGCGTTGAAGTCACCGCAGACTGCGATAGACGCGTGAGGATGTTGAGCGATGAAGTTTTCTAATGTGTTGAGTGTGTCATTGTTGTCTGTTTCTGGCTCTATGTAAACAGAAGCCACGTATAGTGTGGAGGTACTAGTGGGTATGGAGATGATGGCCAGGTTGCCGGTAGAGTGTTGTGTGAGTAGCATGGCATTGATGTTTGATCGTGTAACTATACAGGCTTTCGTGATTCCTCTCCGATTGGTTTGGAATGTGCGTAGGCCTGGTATGTGTGGTGAGAGTGTGTTGTTACCTAGATATGGCTCAGAGATGATTGCAATGTCTGTGTGATTGTTATCAAAGTGTAATTTGAGCTCATGAAATGCATTGCGAGACCTATCGAGGTTCGCCTGTAAGATATTAAAATGTGTATGCATATTTTAATTGTAGTTGATTTTGGCCTCGACGCGGGCACGCATAGATTTCACCTTGGGGCAGTTCTCGCTGTCAGCGCGATGGCTAACGTCGGTCGTAGTTTTGTATTGGTGGTTTTGCTCACTGCAGTTAATGCAGCAAGGCTTCTCTGAGGTCGCCTTGCTGCATTCGCCCGTTGTATGTGTTTTTGCGCATTTGGCGCAGGTGGGGACGGTGGCTGGGCAGCGGTTTTTGGTGTGCCCAAAACCTTGGCAGTTTCTACATTGTAAGAAAGGTGAGAAATTCTCACAGTGGACTCTTTGGTAATTAATTGAGACCCTCTCGAGTTCCAGGAACTTACGCCAGGCTGTCGGCGAGGTGCTTAGTACGAGGTTATATAGTTTGTCGTTCCTATTGTTCCGTTTAAATTTGATGTTAAATTTCTCTGATTTGAGTGAGGGGTTTTGATCTTTGATAGCACTAATAATTTCCTCGGCGGGAGTGTCTTTGCTGATGCCTTTTACGTGGATCATGGGATCGAGACGACGCTCCTCTTCTGCATTGAGCGAGCCCGTCCTTTTTAGATGTGAAAGCGCGTGTTGTCTATTATCATTGCTATCAAAGGTAATTTTTAGTTTTCCTTTCGACAGGGGGGATATTTTAAGCGGGGCGTAGCCGCCCTCTCGGAAGTTGATAGATTTTCTAACCTTTTCCACTAACTGTTGGGGGGTTGAATTGGGTTCTCCGCTGACTACTATAGATGGCCCAGACTCTTTTTTGGAGGTGGCCGCGATGCTAGCGTAAGATCTATTGTGCCCAGAGGGGGCGTTACTTTGTGTGGTGGCCGATTCGAGAGTTTTTATTTTTTCCATTAGCTTATTCATTTTTTTGGTGTTTTGGTCGAGAAGCGTAGAATGCTCCTGAAGTTTAGTGAGGAGTAAATCTTGTTGGGGTGGAAGGGTTGGATGTACTGTAAAGGTAGTGTCCGGACACAATATGCTGGGGGGTGGTGGCGGTGTCTCAGTTATGATTGGTGTTGGGCCGGGTGCGAGACACGTGAGCCTGGTCTGAATGATTTTGGTAGCATTCTCCAGGGACACAGTTATGCTGTTTTTAATTTCAGTTTTAATGTTCCTAGAGGCCCCGAGCGCCTCTTTAGCTTTGTTTAGCCATTCGCAGGCTTCGTCAATAGGGTTAGCGTGGTCGCTGATGACCAACTTGGAGGGAGAGCGGGCAAACGCCGGGAGAAGCGCCTCCGACTGCGCGTTAACCGCAGCGGGCGAGGAGGTTTGTTTGGAGGTTTTGGGTGGTGAGCGGAACATATTAAGTTTTTAGGTTAAACTTGACTGAAACTAAAGATATAGAAAGGCCGTGAAGTGAAATTTAATTTAAGAAACTAGCCGAATGCTTTGTTATTGGAAGCGACGTTAAGACTGTAATTAACTGACCCTAATAAAAGGTTGGCGCACGTGCAAAACAAAGGGGACCGACGCTATGGATGTATTTATTATTGTTTTAATATTTTAACTATAAGGGATTATAGTCGTAATGACTTTAAAAGATATTTATTATTGTTTAATATTTTAACTAAGCGGGATTATTATTGCAATAACTTAAAAAGATAAGAATTTATTTAAGACAATGAAAATTTACGATATTTCTAAGAAATATAAATATAGAAAAACTAAACTCTTTTAGCGCACGATTTTTACCTGAAGGGCAATTCCTTTATAAGCGGACAAACAAATTTAATGATATGGACAATTATTTGTTGTTTAAGATGAAAGCTTTCCGGCGTATCTAATTGAATTGTGCTGGCTCCGGACGAACGTCTGTGCGTAGTCGCTTTACTGTAGCTAGCAGTGGGTTTATGAGAATTTAAATTAAATTAAAAAAAAAAAAAAAAAAGAGTCGCTGACGGTTAAAATGACTAAAATTAAAAACTGAATAACCCTGTATAAATTGAGAACTGTATTGCTGTTAAAAAGTATAAAATAAAATTTAAAATGAATCTAGTTTAAAAATAAAAATGAAATAAAATTGGCACGTGACAATTGACGTTCAAATAAAGCAAAATTCAAAAATTTAACAATTAAAAATGAAATTTAACAAAAACTACTAACTATTGTAGACGGCTGGCGGAGAGGATGCTGGTAGACGCAGCAGCAACGATTCCGTCGGGTGAGAACACACACCGATAAGCACACAGTAAACAACTTTCGAACACAAGATCGTCGCGAAAACACAAACTTTTTAACTCGTTATTCGCGTAGGAATAAGAAATTCAAAGTAAAATGAGTGATTATTCGCGAGAGCGGAGATGACCGTTCAGAAAGGCAGCTAGAGTGAGACTAAAGATATTGAAAGGCCGTGAAGTGAAATTTAATTTAAGAAACTAGCCGAATGCTTTGTTATTGGAAGCGACATTAAGAGTGTAATTAACTGACCCTAATAAAAGGTTGGCGCACGTGCAAAACAAAGGGGACCCGACGCTATGGATAGCCATTTATTATTGTTTTAATATTTTAACTAAAGGGATTATAGTCGTAATGACTTTAAAGATATTGTGTGTTTAATATTTTAACTAAGCGGGATTATTATTGCAATAACTTGAAAAGATAAGAATTTATTTAAGACAATGAAAATTTACGATATTTCTAAAGTATAAAATATAGAAAAACTAAACTCTTTAGCGCACGATTTTACCTGAAGGGGCAATTCGGCGCTATAAGCGGACAAACGAGTTTGTGATATGGACAATTGTTTATTTATTTAAGATGAAAGAAAGCGTATCTAATTGAATTTTAGCCTTTTGGCTCCGGACGAACGTGTGCGTAGTCCTTTACTGTAGCTAGCAGTGGGTTTTTATGAAATTTAAATTAAATTAAAAAAAAAAAAAAAAAAAAGTCGCTGACGGTTAAAATGACTAAAATTAAAAACTGAATAACCCTGTATAAATTGAGAACTGTATTGCCTGTTTAAAAAGTATAAAATAGAATTTAAAATGAATCTAGTTTAAAATGAAAATGAAATAAAATTGGCACGTGACAATTGACGTTCAAATAAAGCAAAATTCTAAAATTTAACAATTAAAAATGAAATTAAACTAAAAGTACTGACTATTGTAGACGGCTGGCGGAGAGGATGCTGGTAGACGCAGCAGCAACGATTCCGTCGGGCGAGAACACACACCGATAGGCACACAGTAAACAACTTTTCGAACACAAGATCGTCGCGAAAACACAAACTTTTTAACTCGTTATTCGCGTAGGAATAAGAAATTCCAAGTAAAATGAGTGATTATTCGCGAGAGCGGAGATGACCGTTCAGAAAGGCAGCTAGAGTGAGACTAAAGATATTGAGAGGCCGTGAAGTGAAATTTAATTTAAGAAACTAGCCGAATGCTTTGTTATTGGAAGCGACGTTAAGACTTGTAATTAACCGACCCTAATAAAAGGTTGGCGCACGTGCAAAACAAAGGGGACCGACGCTATGGATGTATTTATTATTGTTTT
>CAVNZK010000194.1:0-113866 GCA_963693345.1 Pieris melete
GACCAGAACTCTTCGCTTTCTCCCAGCAGAGCATACCTCTATGATGAAAATTGGCAATTTTTTCACTCATTTTAGAAAAATTCAAAAAAAAATTAAATCTTGGGTCTAGACATGGGAACTCCGCGGTTTCTATTAGATCTTTTAGATGTCTAGGCATTACAATTAAATCCTAGGCCAGAACTCTTCGCTTTCTCTCAGCAGAGCATACCTCTATGATGAAAATTGGCAATTTTTTAACTTATTTTAGAAAAATTAAAAAAAAAATTAAATGTTGGGTCCAGACATGGGAACTCCGCGGTTCCTATTAGACCTATTAAATGTCTAGGCAACACAATTAAATCCTAAACCAGAACTCTTCGCTTTCTCTCAGCAGAGCATACCTCTATGATGAAAATTGGCAATCTTATTCACTTATTTTAGAAAAATTCAAAAAAAAATTAAATGTTGGGTCTAGACATGGGAACTCCACGGTTCCTATTAGATCTATTAGATGTCTAGGCAACACATTTAAATCCTAGACCAGAACTCTTCGCTTTCTCTCAGCAGAGCATACCTCTATGATGAAAATTGGCAATTTTTTTCACTTATTTTAGAAATATTAACAAAAAATTAAATGTTGGGTCTAGACATGGGAACTCCGCGGTTCCTATTAGATCTATTAGATTTCTAGGCAACACAATTAAATCCTAGACCAGAACTCTTCGCTTTCTCTCAGCAGAGCATACCTCTATGATTAAAATTGGCAATTTTTTCACTCATTTTAGAAAAATTCAAAAAAAAATTAAATGTTGGGTCTAGACATGGGAACTCCGCGGTTCCTATTAGATCTATTAGATGTCTAGGCAACACAATTAAATCTCAGACCAGAACTCTTCGCTTTCTCTCAGCAGAGCATACCTCTATGATGAAAATTGGCAATTTTTTTCACTTATTTTAGAAATATTAAAAAAAAATTAAATGTTGGGTCTAGACATAGGAACTCCGCGGTTTCTATTAGGTGTTTTAGATGTCTAGGCATCACAATTAAATCCCAGGACAGGAACTCTCCGCTTTATCTCAGCAGAGCATACTCTATGATGAAAATGTGGCAATTTTTTAACTTATTTTAGAAAAATTAAAAAAAAAAAGTAAATCTGGGGTCCAGGACATGGGAACTCGCGGTTCCGGTTAGACCCTATTAGATGTCTAGGCAACACAATTAAATCCTAAAACCAGAACTCTTCGCTTTCTCCAGCAGAGAATACCTCTATGATGAAAATGGCAAATTTTTTTCAATTATTTAGAAAAAATTCAAAAAAAAATTAAATGTGGGTCTAGACATGGGAACTCCACGGTTCCTATTAGATCTATTAGATGGCTAGCAAACACAATTAAATCCTAGACCAGAACTCTCGCTTCTCTCAGCAGAGCATACATCTATGATGAAAATTGGCAATTTTTTTCACCTTATTTTAGATAAAAATTAAAAAAAAAAAAATTAAATGTTGGGTCTAGGACATGGGAAACTCCGCGGTTCCTATTAGATCTATTAGATGTTTAGGCAACACAATTAAATCTAAACCCAGAACTCTTCGCTTTCTCTCAGCAGAGCATACCTCTATGATGAAAATTTGCAATTTTTTTCACTTATTTTAGAAAAATTCAAAAAAAAATTAAATGTTGGGTCTAGACATGAGAACTCCGCGGGTTCTATTAGATCTTTTAGATGTCTAGGCATCACAATTAAATCCTAGGCCAGAACTCTTCGCTTTCTCTTAGCAGAGCATACCTCTATAATGAAAATTGGCAATTTTTTAACTTATTTTAGAAAAAATTCAAAAAAAAAATTAAAATCTTGGCGTCCAGGACATGAACTCCGCGGTGAGTTCCTATTAGATCTATTAGATGTCTAGGCATCACAATTAAATCCCAGGACAGAACTCTCCGCTTTCTCTCAGCAGAGCATACCTCTATGATGAAAATTGCCAATTTTTTAACTTATTTTAGAAAAATTTAAAAAAAAATAAATGTTGGGTCTAGACATAGGAACTCTGCGGTTCCTATTAGATCTATTAGATGTCTAGGCAACACAATTAAATCCTAGACCAGAACTCTTCGCTTTCTCTCAGCAGAGCATACCTCTATGATGAAAAATGGCAATTTTTTAACTTATTTTAGAAAAATTCAAAAATAAATTAAATGTTGGGTCTAGAGATGGGAACTCCGCGGTTTCTATTAGATCTTTTAGAGTCTAGGCATCACAATTAAATCCCAGGACAGAACTCTCCGCTTTCTCTCAGCAGAGCATACCTCTATGATGAAAATTGCCAATTTTTTAACTTATTTTAGAAAAATTCAAAAAAAAATTAAATGTTGGTCCAGAATGGGAACTCCCGCGTTCTGATAGATCTATTAGATGTCTAGGCAACAAAAATAAATCCTAGACCAGAACTCTTCGCTTTCTCTCAGCAGAGCATACCTCTATGATGAAAATTGGCAATTTTTTAACTTATTTTAGAAAAATTAAAAAAAAAATTAAATGTTGGGTCTAGACATGCGAACTCCGCGGTTCCTATAGATGTTGTGATGTATAGGCAAACACAATAAATCCTAGACCAGAACTTCCGCTTTCTCACCAAGCAAGAGATACTCTATCATGAAAATTGGAAATTTTTTCACCAATTTTACAAAATATTAAAAAAAAAATTAAATGTTGGGTCTAGACATGCGAACTCCGCGGTTCCTATTAGATCTATTAGATGTCTAGGCAACACAATTAAATTCTAGACCAGAACTCTTCGCTTTCTATCAGCAGAGCATACCTCTATGATGAAAATTGGCAATTTTTTAACTTATTTTAGAAAAATTAAAAAAAAAATTAAAAGTTGGGTCTAGACATGGGAACTCCGCGGTTCCTATTAGATCTATTAGATGTCTAGGCAACACAATTAAATCCTAGACCAGAACTCTTCGCTTTCTCTAAGCAGAGCATATCTCTATGATGAAAACTGGCAATTTTTTCACTCATTTTAGAAAAATTCAAAAAAAAAAATTAAATGTGGGTCTAGACATGGGAACTCCGCGGTTTCTATTAGATCTATTAAGATGTCTAGGCAAAACAATTTAAATCCTAGGCCAGAACTCTCCGCTTTCTCTCAGCAGACCATACCTGTATGATGAAAATTGGCAATTTTTTCACTTATTTTAGAAAAATTAAAAAAAATATTAAATTTTGGGTCTAGACATGAGAACTCCGCGGTTTCTATTAAATCTTTTAGATGTCTAGGCATCACAATTAAATCCTAGGCCAGAACTCTCCGCTTTCTCTCAGCAGAGCATACCTCTATGATGAAAATTGGCAATTTTTTCACTTATTTTAGAAAAATTAAAAAAAATATTAAACTTTGGGTCTAGACATGGGAACTCCGCGGTTTCTATTAGATCTTTTAGATGTCTAGGCACCACAATAAAATCCTAGGCTAGAACTCTTCGCGTTCTCTCAGCAGAGCATACCTCTATGATGAAAATTGGCAATTTTTCACTTATTTTAGAAAAATTAAAAAAAATATTAAATTTTGGGTCTAGACATGGGAACTCCGCGGTTCCTATTAGATGTTTTAGAGTCTAGGCAACAACAATAAAAATCCTAGACCACAAACTCTTCCGCTTTCTCTCAGCAGAGCATAACTCTATCATGAAAATTGGGAAATTTTTTCACCCATTTTAGAAAATATAAAAAAAAAATTAAATATTTGGGTCTACACAGAGAACTCCGCGGTTCCTATTAGATCTTTTAGATGTCAGGCAACCCAATAAAATCTAGGACCAGAACTCTTCGCTTTCTCTCAGCAGAGCATACCTCTAATATGAAAATTGGCAATTTTTTTCACTTATTTTAGAAAAATTCAAAAAAAAATTAAATCTTGGGTCTAGACATGGGAACTCCGCGGTTTCTATTAGATCTTTTAGATGTCTAGGCATCACAATTAAATCCCAGGACAGAACTCTCCGCTTTCTCTCAGCAGAGCATACCTCTATGATGAAAATTGGCAATTTTTTAACTTATTTTAGAAAAATTCAAAAAAAAATTAAATGTTGGGTCTAGACATGGGAACTCCGCGGTTCCTATTAGATTTATTAGATGTTTAGGCAACACAATTAAATCTAAACCCAGAACTCTTCGCTTTCTCTCAGCAGAGCATACCTCTATGATGAAAATTGGCAATTTTTTTCACTTATTTTAGAAATATTAAAAAAAAATTAACTTTTGGGTCTAGACATGGGAACTCCGCGGTTTCTATTATATCTTTTAGATGTCTAGGCATCACAATTAAATCCTAGACAGAACTCTTCGCTTTCTCTCAGCAGAGCATCACCTATCTATGATGAAAATTGGCAATTTTTTTCACTTATTTTAGAAATATTAAAAAAATTAAATGCTGGGTCTAAGACATGGGAAACTTCCGCGGTTCTATTAGGTGTTTAGGATGTCTAGGCATCACATTAAATCCCAGGACAGAACTCTCCCGCTTTCTCTCAGCAGAAGCATACCTCTAATGTGAAAATTGCAATTTGATTTCAATTATTTTAGAAAAATTAAAAAAAAAAAAATTAAATGTTGAGTCTAGACATGGAAACTCCGCGGTTCCTATTAAATCTATTAGATGTCTAGGCAACACAATTAAATCCTAGACCAGAACTCTTCGCTTTCACTCAGCAGAGCATACCTCTATGATGAAAATTGGCAATTTTTTTCACTTATTTTAGAAAAATTCAAAAAAAAATTAAATGTTGGGTCTAGACATGAGAACTTCGCGGTTTCTATTAGATCTTTTAGATGTCTAGGCATCACAATTAAATCCCAGGACAGAACTCTCCGCTTTCTCTCAGCAGAGCATACCTCTATGATGAAAATTGGCAATTTTTTCACTCATTTTAGAAAAATTCAAAAAAAAATTAAATGTTGGGTCTAGACATGGGAACTCCGCGGTTTATATTAGATCTTTTAGATGTCTAGGCATCACAATTAAATCCCAGGACAGAACTCTCCGCTTTCTCTCAGCAGAGCATACCTCTATGATGAAAATTGGCAATTTTTTAACTTATTTTAGAAAAATTAAAAAAAAAATTAAATGTTGGGTCCAGACATGGGAACTCCGCGGTTCCTATTAGACCTATTAAATGTCTAGGCAACACAATTAAATCCTAAACCAGAACTCTTCGCTTTCTCTCAGCAGAGCATACCTCTATGATGAAAATTGGCAATTTTTTAACTTATTTTAGAAAAATTCAAAAAAAAATTAAATCTTGGGTCCAGACATGGGAACTCCGCGGTTCCTGTTAGACCTATTAGATGTCTAGGCAACACAATTAAATCCTAAACCAGAACTCTTCGCTTTCTCTCAGCAGAGCATACCTCTATGATGAAAATTGGCAATTTTTTTCACTTATTGTAGAAAAATTCAAAAAAAATTAAATGTTGGGTCTAGACATGAGAACTCCACGGTTTCTATTAGATCTTTTAGATGTCTAGGCATCACAATTAAATCCCAGGACAGAACTCTCCGCTTTCTCTCAGCAGAGCATACCTCTATGATGAAAATTGGCAATTTTTTAACTTATTTTAGAAAAATTAAAAAAAAAATTAAATGTTGGGTCTAGACATGAGAACTCCACGGTTCCTATTAGATCTATTAGATGTCTAGGCAACACAATTAAATCCTAGACCAGAACTCTTCGCTTTCTCTCAGCAGAGCATACCTCTATGATGAAAATTGGCAATTTTTTAACTTTGTTAAGAAAAATTCAAAAAAAAATTAAATGGTGGGTCTAGACATCGGAACTCCGCGGTTCCTATTAGATCTATTAGATGTCTAGGCAACACAATTAAATCCTAGACCAGAACTGTTCGCTTTCTCTCAGCAGAGCATACCTCTACTATGATTAAAATTGGCAATTTTTCACTCATTTAGAAAAATTCAAAAAAAAGCTAAAGTGGGTCTAGAACATGGGAACTCCGCGGTTCCTATTAGATCATTAGATGTCTAGGCAACACAATTAAATTGCTAGACCAGAACTCTTCGCTTTCTCTCAGAGAGCATACATCTATGATGAAAAATTGGCAATTTTTTTCACTTATTTAGAAATATTAAAAAAAAAATAAATGTTGGGTCTAGACATGGAACTCCGCGGTTCCTATTAGATCTATTAGATGTCTAGGCATCACAATTAAATCCCAGGACAGAACTCTCCGCTTTCTCTCAGCAGAGCATACCTCTATGATGAAAATTGCCAATTTTTTAACTTATTTTAGAAAAATTTAAAAAAAAATAAATGTTGGGTCTAGACATAGGAACTCTGCGGTTCCTATTAGATCTATTAGATGTCTAGGCAACACAATTAAATCCTAGACCAGAACTCTTCGCTTTCTCTCAGCAGAGCATACCTCTATGATGAAAATTGGCAATTTTTTTCACTTATTTTAGAAAATATCAAAATAATATTAAATGTTGGGTCTAGACATAGGAACTCCGCGGTTCCTATTAGATCTTTTAGATGTCTAGGCAACACAATTAAATCCTAGACGAGAACTCTTCGCTTTCTCTCAGCAGAGCATACCTCTATGATGAAAATTGGCAATTTTTTTCACTTAGTTTAGAAAAATTCAAAAAAAAATTAAATGTTGGGTCTAGACATGGGAACTCCGCGGTTCCTATTAGGTCTATTAGATGTCTAGGCAACTCAATTAAATCCTAGACCAGAACTCTTCGCTTTCTCTCAGAAGAGCATACCTCTATGATGAAAATTGGCAAATTTTTTCACTTATCTTAGAAAAATTAAAAAAAAAATTAAATGTTGGGTCTAGACATGGGAACTCCGCGGTTCCTATTAGATCTATTAGATGTTTAGGCAACACAATTAAATCTAAACCCAGAACTCTTCGCTTTCTCTCAGCAGAGCATACCTCTATGATGAAAATTGGCAATTTTTTTCACTTATTTTAGAAAAATTCAAAAAAAAATTAAATGTTGGGTCTAGACATGAGAACTTCGCGGTTTCTATTAGATCTTTTAGATGTCTAGGCATCACAATTAAATCCCAGGACAGAACTCTCCTCTTTCTCTCAGCAGAGCATACCTCTATGATGAAAATTGGCAATTTTTTAACTTATTTTAGAAAAATTTAAAAAAAAATTAAATGTTGGGTCTAGACATGGGAACTACGCGGTTCCTATTAGATCTATTAGATGTTAAGGCAACACAATTAAATCTAAACCCAGAACTCTTCGCTTTCTCTCAGCAGAGCATACCTCTATGATGAAAATTTGCAATTTTTTTCACACATTTTAGAAAAATTCAAAAAAAAAAAAATTAAATGTGAGTCTAGACATGCAGGAACTCCGCAGTTTTCTATTAGATCTTTAGATATACAAACATCACAATTAAATTCAGGACAGAACTCTCCACTTTCTCTCAGCAGAGCATACCTCTATAGTGAAAATTGGCAATTTTAACTTATTTTAGAAAAATTAAAAAAAAAAAAAATTAAATGTTGGGTCTAGACATGGGAACTACGCGGTTCCTATTAGATCTTTTAGATGTCTAGGCATCTGTAATTAAATCCCAGGACAGAACTCTCCGCTTTCTCTCAGCAGAGCATACCTCTATGATGAAAATTGGCAATTTTTAACTTATTTTAAGAAAAATTCAAAAAATTAAATGTTGGGTCTAGACATGGGAACTCTGCGGTTCCTATTAGATCTATTAGATGTCTAGGCAACGCAATTTAATCCTAGACCAGAACTCTCTTTCTCTCAACAGAGCATACCTCTATGATGAAAATTGGCAAATTTTTTCACTTATTTTAGAAAAATTAAAAAATAAATAAATGTTGGGTCTAAACATGGGAACTACGCGGCTCCTATTAGGTCTATTAGATGTCTAGGCAACACAATTAAATCCTAGACCAGAACTCTCCGCTTTCTCTCAGCAGAGCATACCTCTATGATGAAAATTGGCAATTTTTTCACTTATTTTAGAAAAATTAAAAAAAAAATTAAATGTTGGGTCTAGACATGGGAACTCCGCGGTTCCTATTAGATCTATTAGATGTCTAGGCAACACAATTCAATCCCAGAGCAGAACTCTTCGCTTTCTCTCAGCAGAGCATACCTCTATGATGAAAATTGGCAATTTTTTTCACTTATTTTAGAAAAATTAAAAAAAATTAAATGTTGGGTCTAGACATGGGAACTCCGCGGTTTCTATTAGATCTTTTAGATGTCTAGGCATCACAGGTAAATCCAGGACAGAACTCTCCGCTTTCTCTCAGCCGACATGCCTCTATGATGAAAGTGGCAATTTTTTAACTTATTTTTAGAAATATTAAAAAAATTAAATGTTTTGGTCTAGACATGGGAACTCCGCGGTTTCTATTAGATCTATTAGATGTCTAGGCAACACAAATTCAAATCTAGACCAGAACTCCTCGCTTTCTCTCAGCAGAGCATACCTCTATGATGAAAATTGGCAATTTTTTCACTTATTTTAGAAAAATTAAAAAAAAAAAAAATTAAATGTCGGATTCTGAACATAGGAACTCCGCAGTTCCTATTAGATCTCAATAGATGTCTAGGCAACACAATTAAATCCTAGACCAGAACTCTCGCTTTCTCTCAGCAGAGCATACCTCTATGATGAAAATTGGCAATTTTTTCACTCATTTTAGAAAAATTCAAAAAAATATTAAATGTTGGGTCTAGACATGAGAACTCCGCGGTTTCTATTAGATCTATTTGATGTCTAGGCAACACAATTAAATCCTAGACCAGAACTCTTCGCTTTCTCTCAGCAGAGCATACCTCTATGATAAAAATTGGCAATTTTTTAACTTATTTTAGAAAAATTCAAAAAAAAATTAAATGTTGGGTCTAGACATGGGAACCCCGAGGTTTCTATTATATCTTTTAGATGTCTAGGCATCACAATTTAATCCTAGGCCAGAACTCTTCGCTTTCTCTCGCAGAGCATACCTCTATGATGAAAATTGGCAATTTTTTAACTTATTTTAGAAAAATTCAAAAAAAAATTAAATGTTAGGTCAAGACATGGGAACTCCGCGGTTCCTATTAGATCTGTTAAATGTCTAGGCATCACAATTAAATCCTAGGCCAGAACTCTTCGCTTTCTCTCAGCAGAGCATACCTCTATTATGAAAATTGGCAATTTTTTTCACTTATATTAGAAAAATTCAAAAAAAAATTAAATGTTGGGTCTAGACATGGGAACTCCGCGGTTCCTATTAGGTCTATTAGATGTCTAGGCAACTCAATTAAATCCCAGACCAGAACTCTTCGCTTTCTCTCAGCAGAGCATACCTCTATGATGAAAGTGGCAATTTTTAACTTATTTAGAAATATTAAAAAAAAATTAAATGTTGGAGTCTGAACATACGTTACTCCACTTAGTTCCTATTATTAGGTCATATTAGATGTCTAGGAAACACAATTAAATCCTAGACCAGAACTCTCCGCTTTCTTTCAGCAGAGCATATCTCTATGATGAAAATCGGCAATTTTTTCACTCATTTTAGAAAAATTCAAAAAAAAATTAAATGTTGGGTCTAGACATGGGAACTCCGCGGTTCCTATTAGGTCTATTAGATGTCTAGGCAACTCAATTAAATCCTAGACCAGAACTCTTCGCTTTCTCTCAGCAGAGCATACCTCTATGATGAAAATTGGCAATTTTTTTCACTTATTTTAGAAAAATTCAAAATAATATTAAATGTTGGGTTAGACATGGGAACTCCGCGGTTTTTATTAGATCTTTTAGATGTTTAGGCATCACAATTAAATCCTAGGCCAGAACTCTTCGCTTTCTCTCAGCAGAGCATACCTCTATGATGAAAATTGTCAATTTTTTTCACTTATTTTAGAAAAATTCAAAATAATATTAAATGTTGCGTCTAGACATGAGAACTCCGCGGTTTCTATTAGATCTTTTAGATGTTTAGGCATCACAATTAAATCCTAGGCCAGAACTCTTCGCTTTCTCTCAGCAGAGCATACCTCTATGATGAAAATTGGCAATTTTTTTCACTTATTTTAGAAAAATTCTAAAAAAAATTAAATGTTGGGTCTAGACATGAGAACTCCGCGGTTTCTATTAGATCTTTTAGATGTCTAGGCATCACAATTAAATCCCAGGACAGAACTCTCCGCTTTCTCTCAGCAGAGCATACCTCTATGATGAAAATTGGCAATTTTTTAACTTATTTTAGAAAAATTAAAAAAAATATTAAATGTTGGGTGTAGACATGGAAACTCCGCGGTTTCTATTATATCTTTTAGATGTCTAGGCATCACAATTAAATCCTAGGCCAGAACTCTTCGCTTTCTCTCAGCAGAGCATACCTCTATCATGCAAAATTGGAAATTTTTTCACCAATTTTAGAAATATTAAAAAAAAAAATAACTTTTGGGTCTAGACATGGGAACTCCGCGGTTTCTATTATATCTTTTAGATGTCTAGGCATCACAATTAAATCCTAGGCCAGAACTCTTCGCTTTCTCTCAGCAGAGCATACCTCTATGATGAAAATTGGCAATTTTTTTCACTTATTTTAGAAAAATTAAAAAAAAAATTAAATGTTGGGTCTAGACATGGGAACTCCGCGGTTCCTATTAGATCTATTAGATGTTTAGGCAACACAATTAAATCTAAACCCAGAACTCTTCGCTTTCTCTCAGCAGAGCATACCTCTATGATGAAAATTGGCAATTTTTTTCACTCATTTTAGAAAAATTCAAAAAAATATTAAATGTTGGGTCTAGACATGGGAACTTCGCGGTTTCTATTATATCTTTTAGATGTCTAGGCAAAACAATTAAATCCTAGACCAGAACTCTCCGCTTTCTCTCAGCAGAGCATACCTCTATCATGCAAAATTGGAAATTTTTTCACCAATTTTAGAAATATTAAAAAAAAAATTAACTTTTGGGTCTAGACATGGGAACTCCGCGGTTTCTATTATATCTTTTAGATGTCTAGGCATCACAATTAAATCCTAGGCCAGAACTCTTCGCTTTCTCTCAGCAGAGCATACCTCTATGATGAAAATCGGCAATTTTTTCACTCATTTTAGAAAAATTCAAAAAAAAATTTAAATGTTGGGTCTAGACATGGGAACTCCGCGGTTCCTATTATATCTTTTAGATGTCTAGGCAGGCACAATTAAATCCTAGACCAGAACTCTCCGCTTTCTCTCAGCAGAGCATACCTCTATGATGAAAATTGGCAATTTTTTCACTTATTTTAGAAAAATTAAAAAAAAAATTAAATGTTGGGTCTAGACATGGGAACTCCGCGGTTTCTATTAGATCTTTTAGATGTCTAGGCATCACAATTAAATCCTAGACCAGAACTCTTCGCTTTCTCTCAGCAGAGCATACCTCTATGATGAAAATTGGCAATTTTTTTCACTTATTTTAGAAAAATTAAAAAAAAATTAAATGTTGGGTCTAGACATGGGAACTCCGCGGTTCCTATTAGATCTATTAGATGTCTAGGCAACACAATTAAATCCTAGACCAGAACTCTCCGCTTTCTCTCAGCAGAGCATACCTCTATGATGAAAATTGGCAATTTTTTTCACTTATTTTAGAAAAATTAAAAAAAAATTAAATGTTGGGTCTAGACATGGGAACTCCGCGGTTTCTATTAGATCTTTAGATGTCTAGGCAACACAATTAAATCCTAGACCAGAACTCTCCGCTTTCTCTCAGCAGAGCATACCTCTATGATGAAAATTGGCAATTTTTTTCACTCATTTTAGAAAATTCAAAAAAAATTAAATGTTGGGTCTAGACATGGGAACTTCGCGGTTTCTATTATATCTTTTAGATGTCTAGGCATCACAATTAAATCCTAGGCCAGAACTCTTCGCTTTCTCTCAGCAGAGCATACCTCTATGATGAAAATTGGCAATTTTTTCACTTATTTTAGAAAAATTCATAAAAAAATTAAATGTTGGGTCTAGACATGTGATTTTTCGTGATTTTTTATGCCATCTCTTCAACACAACAACAAATATTAGGTTGTTTCTTTTATATTCTTAAACATATATTATTATTAATATTTTAATAGGAAATGTTTGGTTATTTTAAATTTAAGATAATTTAGGTGAATAAGTTTAATAGGTTTTGTCGTATTATTGTTATGGTAATATTTCGGTATTCTTAATTAACCACATTTATTAAGTTTTGCGTTGTATATGTGATCATCAATGGGTTTTTGATTTTAGACTCCATATTTTAAAAATATCAACGTTTCTTGTTTATATATTTAATATATAATTTGAAGAAGGAAACAACCTTTGACTTTATTGAATCAAATCATTTAGTTTTATTTTGTGATAGAATTACTTAAAAATGTCGAATGTTTATAATAAATTAGCCCTTAAAGAAGTCTTATCGGACGAAAAATTTAGAACTATTAACGATGAAGGTCGTACGTATCCTCCGTCACATAAAGTATACACCACTATATCAGATTTAATGAAGAATAGTGGATCAGTTATTTCACCAAAACATATTTATACAATTATAAATAACAATCGCAATGGCTTTAAGGACATGATTATCAAAAAATTTGCAATCAATGTGCGTGAAAAAAGTGCATCACCAGAAAGTGACTTTGATTACGGTAAAGAAACAATAAATTTGATTGACAATGTTATTGATAATAGCTTTTCTTCACGAAAGTTTAATTTAGTGATTTCTCAACAAAAGTGGGAAACGATCAAACCCAGGGAAAAGTTATATGGGAAGCGCACATATTGGAAGTTACAAAAAGGGTGGGCTGATGTTATAGCCGAAGCATTATGTGTACAACAAAATATAAATTGTGTTTTTGTTTTTTAAAATCATAACATTTATCTATCTTCAGCAGCAAATTTTTATTTGAAAATAGATGGATTTTGTAATGAATGTGCATCCAAAATTCAATGCACAATATTAAAAGAGCCAAACCAAAATGATGTAGTTCTTAATAGTTACATCAAGGACATCGATGTTAGATCTCATTCAGGAAATAAAAGGAGGCAGTTAAGAGGAAACCGTCGCCTTGAAGTTGCTAATTATCTAATCGACGCTGGTAAAGACGCCGCTACATGGCGAAGAAATGAAGCTAGCCGTATCAAAAAATTTGCCGCCAATGATCCACCAATACTGCCTACCACAGTGGTGGTACGTAAAGCAAAAGAACAAAGACTTTTAGAAAAGTATGGCTTAGAATTTGGTGACCCAGCATTTAACCTATTGAAATCTGCGGAATATGGTAAGCTTGTAGGATCAATACGATCTATAGGTTTACATAAGTTTAATTGCATTTATTGGTTACCACAGCAATTACAAATGTATAATTCAAGATGTCGCAAGGATAGCAGTGCTACTTTGGCAATAGATGCTACTGGTAGTATTGCAAAACGTTCGAATGCTGGGGCACCGCACATTTTTTTATACCAATGTGTATTAATCACGGAGGACGGAAGTATCCCATGTTTTCAATTGGTATCCGCAGATCAACGATCTCTTATTATTTCGTCATTTTTGAGTCACATACTGGCGGCAAATGCACCAAATCCACCCGTAGTGGTCACAGATTTTGGATGGTTGTTATTAATTGCCGTTGCCCAAATATTTGGCCAATGTGCAAATTTCAATGATTATTTAGAAAAATGCTACAATGCCATTACTTATAAAAACCAATCTCTACCATCAACATATATGCGACTAGACATATGTCATCTTTTATCTTCAATAACTCGGTGGCCTAGCATGAAAGGCAAAGAAAAAACTCTTATTCGACGATTTTACAAAAGGTGTATTGGTAAAGCCTCACAAATAGTTAATTTTGACGAGCTTACAAATTTTATAGAGTCAATTTTAATAGTTGCACTGAGTAAGTATATAGGTGAAGATGATAATAATAAATGTTTACCGTCATCCAATAGATTAAAATTTCTTAATGAACATATAAAAGGTTTTGCTTTCCAACTCGAAAAGAGTGATGACGATAGTGAACTAGAAGACATGATAGAAGACTCCGATAATTTCTGTGTTGATACAGAAACGGAAATTCATGGGATTGGTTGGATCACGTGGCGAGATAATATTTATGTTAAAGCATTAGATATCAGCAATTTGTGTTTAACTGGTGATACAATTAATGCGTGCTACAGTCCAGACTTCGCAAGAAATCTAATAAGATATCTTTTACCATATGTACCTCTTTGGACAGCTATAATGGTACCAATATTTAAAAAGGGTTATATAAAAGCTACGTCAGCAGCTGTAGAGTCTGAATTTGCAGACCTTAAATGTCGAGAATTTCGAGGAGAACTTCCTATGCGAATAGATAGGTTTGTATTAGAGCATATAGAACGATTGCATTGTAAAATAACCGAGCGTTCCAATGCCGGTGACTGTTTACCGGAAATACCGATTCTGCATTCAGAAAACGATAGTGATTTAACTGAAATGCCGACAAAATTAACTTTAACCAATTTTGTTAATGATGATAATATGCCAGGTCAAAACATTTGGACTATACAAGAAGAGTGGGAGGGCTTACATACCAACAAAAGAAAGTCTCCTGAAGTGAAATCATCTTCATCTAAAGCAAAGCGATCCCAAGTAACGTGCTTGGATGATTGCCCCGAATGGGATCTGATTAAGTATTCAACGCGGCAGCGGTTACCGATTCTTTTAAACGGCAATATTGCCGGCCCATTGCATTTAAAAAATAGAATTATACTAAATTTAACATCCACATGTGCATTTGACTCAATTTTTCAGGCAATATTAAGTAGTTTAGCTGCAAACAAAACGTATTATGATATGACTTCAAACTCACACTGTAAAATAATTTTCATGGCACACAGCGTTCACGAAAAAAGAAAAAATTTAAAAGAACATTACGTACAACGTGCCGAAATTTTACAATCGATACCAATATTTAAAACACATAAAAACAAATTTGAAAGAAATATACAAAACTTAGACACTAATTCAAATGTCGCCCACTTAAGTCAGTATATTCTTGAAGATGAGCCACGCTACGTTTGCAGCTCCATGAGCATATGTGGTTACAGTAATAATATAAAATATACGTTTTTACCAATTAATATAGTTTTATTAATTTCTCATGGTCTCCAGTTTATTGAAAAAGCAGCTAAAAATTGTCTATCACCGACTAGAAGCTGTTATAAGTGCAAAATTAAAACTAACTGCACATTAGAGTACGGACCTCATTTACTTGATGCCTAGACATCTAAAAGATATAATAGAAACCGCGGAGTTCCCATGTCTAGACCCAAAAGTTAATTTCTTTTTTAATTTTTCTAAAATAAGTGAAAAAATTTGCCAATCATAGAGGTATGCTCTGCTGAGAGAAAGCGAAGAGTTCTGGTCTAGGATTTAATTGTGTTGCCTAGACATCTAATAGATCTAATAGGAACCGCGGAGTTCCCATGTCTAGACCCAACATTTAATTTTTTTTTAAATTTTTCTAAAATAAGTGAAAAAATTGCCAATTTTCATCATAGAGGTATGCTCTGCTGAGAGAAAGCGGAGAGTTCTGGTCCTAGGATTTAATTGTGTTGCCTAGACATCTAAAAGATCTAATAGAAACCGTGGAGTTCCCATGTCTGACCCAACATTTTATTTTTTTGAATTTTTCTAAAATAGTGAAAAAATTGCCAATTTTCATCATAGAGGTATGCTCTGCTGAGAGAAAGCGAAGAGTTCTGGTCTAGGATTTAATTGTGTTGCCTAGACATCTAATAGATCTAATAGGAACCGCGGAGTTCCCATGTCTAGACCCAACATTTAATTTTTTTTTGAATTTTTCTAAAATAAGTTAAAAAATTGCCAATTTTCATCATAGAGGTATGCTCTGCTGAGAGAAAGCGAAGAGTTCTGGTCTAGGATTTAATTGTGTTGCCTAGACATCTAATAGATCTAATAGGAACCGCGGAGTTCCCATGTCTAGACCCAACATTTAATATTTTTTTGAATTTTTCTAAAATGAGTGAAAAAATTGCCAATTTTCATCATAGAGGTATGCTCTGCTGAGAGAAAGCGGAGATTTCTGTCCTGGGATTTAATTGTGATGCCTAGACATCTAAAAGATCTAATAGAAACCGCGGAGTTCCCATGTCTAGACCCAACATTTAATTTTTTTATAACGTTTCTAAAATAAGTGAAAAAATTCCCAATTTTCATCATAGAGGTATGCTCTGCTGAGAGAAAGCGAAGAGTTCTGGCCTAGGATTTAATTGTAATGCCTAAACATCTAATAGATCTAATAGAAATCGCGGAGTTCCCATGTCTAGGCCCAATATTTAATATTTTTTTTAAATTTTTCTAAAATGAGGGAAAAAATTGCCAATTTTCATCATAGAGGTATGCTCTGCTGAGAGAAAGCGAAGAGTTCTTGCATAGGATTTAATTGTATTGCCTAGACATCTAATAGATCTAATAGAAACCGCGGAGTTCCCATGTCTAGACGCAACATTTAATATTATTTTGAATTTTTCTAAAATAAGTGAAAAAAATTGCCAATTTTCATCATAGAGGTATGCTCTGCTGAGAGAAAGCGAAGAGTTCTGGCCTAGGATTTAATTGTGATGCCTAGACATCTAAAAGATATAATAGAAACCGCGGAGTTCCCATGTCTAGACCCAAAAGTTTTTTTTTTTTTTAATATTTCTAAAATTGGTGAAAAAATTTCCAATTTTCATGATAGAGGTATGCTCTGTTGAGAGAAAGCGGAGAGTTCTGGTTTAGGATTTAATTGTGTTGCCTAGACATCTAATAGATCTAATAGGAACCGCGGAGTTCCCATGTCTAGACCCAACATTTAATTTTTTTTTTAATTTTTCTAAAATAAGTTAGAAAATTGCCAATTTTCATCATAGAGGTATGCTCTGCTGAAAGAAAGCGAAGAGTTCTGGTCTAGGATTTAATTGTGTTGCCTACACATCTAATAGATCTAATAGGAACCGCGGAGTTCCCATGTCTAGACCCAACATTTAATATTTTTTTTAATTTTTCTAAAATGAGTGAAAAAATTGCCAATTTTCATCATAGAGGTATGCTCTGCTGAGAGAAAGCGGAGAGTTCTGTCCTGGGATTTAATTGTGATGCCTAGAAATCTAAAAGATATAATAGAAACCGCGGAGTTCCCATGTCTAGACCCAACATTTAATTTTTTTTTGAATTTTTCTAAAATAAGTTAAAAAATTGCAAATTTTCATCATAGAGGTATGCTCTGCTGAGAGAAAGCGGAGAGTTCTGGTCTAGAATTTAATTGTGTTGCCTAGACATCTAATAGATCTAATAGGAACCGTGGAGTTCCCATGTCTAGACCCAACATTTAATTTTTTAATTTTTCTAAAATAAGTGAAAAAAATGGCCAATTTTCATCATAGAGGTATGCTCTGCTGAGAGAAAGCGAAGAGTTCTGGGTTTAGATTTAATTGTGTTGCCTAAACATCTAATAGATCTAATAGGAACCGCGGAGTTCCCATGTCTAGACCAAACATTTAATTTTTTTTTTAATTTTTCTAAAATAAGTGAAAAAATTGCCAATTTTCATCATAGAGGTATGCTCTGCTGAGAGAAAGCGAAGAGTTCTGGTCTAGGATTTAATTGTGTTGCCTAGACATCTAATAGATCTAATAGGAACCGCGGAGTTCCCATGTCTAGACCCAACATTTAATTTTTTTTTTAATTTTTCTAAGATAAGTGAAAAAATTTGCCAATTTTCATCATAGAGGTATGCTCTGCTGAGAGAAAGCGAAGAGTTCTGGTCTAGGATTTAATTGAGTTGCCTAGACATCTAATAGACCTAATAGGAACCGCGGAGTTCCCATGTCTAGACCCAACATTTAATTTTTTTTTGAATTTTTCTAATATAAGTGAAAAAAATTGCCAATTTTCATAATAGAGGTATGCTCTGCTGAGAGAAAGCGAAGAGTTCTGGCCTAGGATTTAATTGTGATGCCTAGACATTTAACAGATCTAATAGGAACCGCGGAGTTCCCATGTCTTGACCTAACATTTAATTTTTTTTTGAATTTTTCTAAAATAAGTTAAAAAATTGCCAATTTTCATAATAGAGGTATGCTCTGCTGAGAGAAAGCGAAGAGTTCTGGTCTTGGATTTAATTGAGTTGCCTAGACATCTAATAGACCTAATAGAAACCACCCCTATGTTCAGATCCAACATTTTAATATTTTTTTACTTTTCTAAAATAAGTTAAAAATTGCCAATTTTCAATTATGCAGAGGTATGCTCTGCTGAGAGAAAGCGGAGAGTTCTGTCCTGATTTAATTGTGATGCCTAGACATTTCCAAAGATCTATTAGAACCAAGTAGTTCCCATGTCCAGACCCAACATTTAATTTTTTAATTTTTCTAAGATAAGTGAAAAAATTTGCCAATTTTCATCATAGAGGTATGCTCTGCTGACAGAAAGCGAAGAGTTCTGGTCTAGGATTTAATTGTGTTGCCAAGACATCTAATAGATCTAATAGGAACCGCGGAGTTCTCATGTCTAGACCCAACATTTAATTTTTTTTTGAATTTTTCTAAAATAAGTGAAAAAAATTGCAAATTGTCATCATAGAGGTATGCTCTGCTGAGAGAAAGCGAAGAGTTCTGGTCTAGGATTTAATTGTGTTGCCTAGACTTCTAATAGATCTAATAGGAACCGCGGAGTTTCCATGTCTAGACCCAATATTTAATTTTTTTTTTAATTTTTCTAAAATAAGTTAAAAAATTGCCAATTTTCATCATAGAGGTATGCTCTGCTGAGAGAAAGCGGAGAGTTCTGTCCTGGGATTTAATTGTGATGCCTAGACATCTAAAAGATCTAATAGGAACCGCGTAGTTCCCATGTCTAGACCCAACATTTAATTTTTTTTTTAATTTTTCTAAGATAAGTGAAAAAATTTGCCAATTTTCATCATAGAGGTATGCTCTTCTGAGAGAAAGCGAAGAGTTCTGGTCTAGGATTTAATTGAGTTGCCTAGACATCTAATAGACCTAATAGGAACCGCGGAGTACCCATGTCTAGACCCAACATTTAATTTTTTTTTGAATTTTTCTAAGATAAGTGAAAAAATTTGCCAATTTTCATCATAGAGGTATGCTCTGCTGAGAGAAAGCGAAGAGTTCTGGTCTAGGATTTAATTGAGTTGCCTAGACATCTAATAGACCTAACAGGAACCACGGAGTTCCCATGTCTAGACCCAACATTTAATTTTTTTTTGAATTTTTCTAATATAAGTGAAAAAAATTGCCAATTTTCATAATAGAGGTATGCTCTGCTGAGAGAAAGCGAAGAGTTCTGGCCTAGGATTTAATTGTAATGCCTAGACATTTAATAGATCTAATAGGAACCGCGGAGTTCCCATGTCTTGACCTAACATTTAATTTTTTTTTGAATTTTTCTAAAATAAGTTAAAAAATTGCCAATTTTCATAATAGAGGTATGCTCTGCTGAGAGAAAGCGAAGAGTTCTGGCCTAGGATTTAATTGTGATGCCTAGACATCTAAAAGATCTACAGGGAACTGCGTAAATCTCATGTCTAGACCCAACATTTAATTTTTAAATTTTTCTAAAATAAGTTAAAAATCTGCCACTTCTCATCATAGAGGTAATATGCTCTGCTGAGAGAAAGCGGAGTTCTGTCCTGGGATTTAATTGTGATGCCTAGAAATTAAAAAGATCTAATAGAAACCGCGGAGTTCCTGTATGTCTAGACCCAACATTTAATTTTTTGAATTTTCTAAAATAAGTGAAAAAATTGCCAATTTTCATCATAGAGGTATGCTCTGCTGAGAGAAAGCGAAGAGTTCTGGTCTAGAATTTAATTGTGTTGCCTAGACATCTAATGGATCTAATAGGAACCGCGGAGTTCCCATGTCTAGACCCAACATTTAATTTTTTTTTTAATTTTTCTAAGATAAGTGAAAAAATTTGCCAATTTTCATCATAGAGGTATGCTCTGATGAGAGAAAGCGAAGAGTTCTGGTCTAGGATTTAATTTTGTGCTGTTTGACATCTAATAGATCTAATAGAACCATGAGTTCTCATGTCTAGACCCAACATTTAATTTTTTTTAGAATTTTTCTAAAATAAGTGAAAAAAATTGCCAATTTTCATCATAGAGGTATGCTCTGCTGAGAGAAAGCGAAGAGTTCTGGCCTAGGATTTAATTGTGATGCCTAGACATTTAATAGATCTAATAGGAACCGCGGAGGTCCCATGTCTAGACCCAATATTTAATTTTTTTTTGAATTTTTCTAAAATAAGTTAAAAAATTGCCAATTTTCATCATAGAGGTATGCTCTGCTGAGAGAAAGCGGAGAGTTCTGTCCTGGGATTTAATTGTGATGCCTAGAAATCTAAAAGATATAATAGAAACCGCGGAGTTCCCATGTCTAGACCCAACATTTAATTTTTTTTTGAATTTTTCTAAAATAAGTGAAAAAAATTGCCAATTTTCATCATAGAGGTATGCTCTGCTGAGAGAAAGCGAAGAGTTCTGGGTTAAGATTTAATTGTGTTGCCTAAACATCTAATAGATCTAATAGGAACCGCGGAGTTCCCATGTCTAGACCCAACATTTAATTTTTTTTTGAATTTTTCTAATATAAGTGAAAAAAATTGCCAATTTTCATAATAGAGGTATGCTCTGCTGAGAGAAAGCGAAGAGTTCTGGCCTAGGATTTAATTGTGATGCCTAGACATTTAATAGATCTAATAGGAACCGCGGAGTTCCCATGTCTTGACCTAACATTTAATTTTTTTTTGAATTTTTCTAAAATAAGTTAAAAAATTGCCAATTTTCATAATAGAGGTATGCTCTGCTGAGAGAAAGCGAAGAGTTCTGGCCTAGGATTTAATTGTGATGCCTAGACATCTAATAGATCTAATAGGAACCGCGGAGTTCCCATGTCGAGACGCAACATTTAATATTATTTTGAATTTTTCTAAAATAAGTTAAAAAAATTGCCAATTTTCATCATAGAGGTATGCCTGCTGAGAGAAAGCGGAGAGTTCTGTCCTGGGATTTAATTGTGATGCCTAGAAATCTAAAAGATCTAATATGAAACCGTGGAGTTCCCATGTCTAGACCCAACATTTAATTTTTTGAATTTTTCTAAAATAAGTGAGTACAATTTTCATCATAGAGGTATGCTCTGGGCTGGAGAGAAAGCGAAGAGTTCTTGGGTTTAGATTTAATTGTGTTGCCTAAACATCTAATAAATCTAATAGGAAACGCGGAGTTCTATGTTCAGACCTCCAACATTTAATTTTTTTTAATTTTCTAAATAAGTGAAAAAATTGCCAATTTTCATCATAGAGGTATGCTCTGCTGAGAGAAGAGTTCTGGTCTGTGATTTCCACTGTGTTGCCTAGACATCTAATAGATCTAATAGGAACCGCGGAGTTTTCATGTCTAGACCCAACATTTAATTTTTTTTTTAATTTTTCTAAGATAAGTGAAAAAATTTGCCAATTTTCATCATAGAGGTATGCTCTGCTGAGAGAAAGCGAAGAGTTCTGGTCTGAGATTTAATTGTGTTGCCTAGACATCTAATAGATCTAATAGGAACCGCGGAGTTCCCATGTCTAGACCCAACATTTAATTTTTTTTTGAATTTTTCTAATATAAGTGAAAAAAATTGCCAATTTTCATAATAGAGGTATGCTCTGCTGAGAGAAAGCGAAGAGTTCTGGCCTAGGATTTAATTGTGATGCCTAGACATTTAAAAGATATAATAGAAACCGCGAAGTTCCCATGTCTAGACCCAACATTTAATATTTTTTTGAATTTTTCTAAAATAAGTTAAAAAATTGCCAATTTTCATCATAGAGGTATGCTCTGCTGAGAGAAAGCGGAGAGTTCTGTCCTGGGATTTAATTGTGATGCCTAGACATCTAAAAGATCTAATAGGAACCGCGTAGTTCCCATGTCTAGACCCAACATTTAATTTTTTTTTAATTTTTCTAAAATAAGTTAAAAAATTGCCAATTTTCATCATAGAGGTATGCTCTGCTGAGAGAAAGCGGAGAGTTCTGTCCTGGGATTTAATTGTGATGCCTAGACATCTAAAAGATCTAATAGGAACCGCGTAGTTCCCATGTCTAGACCCAACATTTAATTTTTTTTTTAATTTTTCTAAAATAAGTTAAAAAATTGCCAATTTTCATCATAGAGGTATGCTCTGCTGAGAGAAAGCGGAGAGTTCTGTCCTGGGATTTAATTGTGATGCCTAGACATCTAAAAGATATAATAGAAACCGCGGAATTCCCATGTCTAGACCCAACATTTAATATTTTTTTTAATTTTTCTAAGATAAGTGAAAAAATTTGCCAATTTTCATCATAGAGGTATGCTCTTCTGAGAGAAAGCGAAGAGTTCTGGTCTAGAATTTAATTGATTTGCCTAGACATTTAATAGATCTAATAGTAACCGCGGAGTTCCCATGTCTTGACCTAACATTTAATTTTTTTTTGAATTTTTCTAAAATAAGTTAAAAAATTGCCAATTTTCATCATAGAGGTATGCTCTGCTGAGAGAAAGCGGAGAGTTCTGTACTGGATTTAATTGTGATGCCTAGACATCTAAAAGATCTAATAGGAACCGCGGAGTTCCCATGTCTAGACCCAACATTAAATTTTTTTTGAATTTTTCTAAGATAAGTGAAAAAATTTGCCAATTTTCATCATAGAGGTATGCTCTGCTGAGAGAAAGCGAAGAGTTCTGGTCTAGGATTTAATTGTGTTGCCTAGACATTTAATAGATCTAATAGTAACCGCGGAGTTCCCATGTCTTGACCTAACATTTAATTTTTTTTTGAATTTTTCTAAAATAAGTTAAAAAATTGCCAATTTTCATAATAGAGGTATGCTCTGCTGAGAGAAAGCGAAGAGTTCTGGCCTAGGATTTAATTGTGATGCCTAGACATCTAAAAGATATAATAGAAACCGCGAAGTTCCCATGTCTAGACCCAACATTTAATTTTTTTTTGAATTTTTCTAAAATAAGTGAAAAAAATTGCCAATTTTCATCATAGAGGTATGCTCTGGTGAGAGAAAACGAAGAGTTCTGGCCTAGGATTTAATTTTGTTGCCTAGACATCTAATAGATCTAATAGGAACCGTGGAGTTCCCATGTCTGGACCCAACATTTAATTTTTTTTTTAATTTTTCTAAAATGAGTGAAAAAATTGCCAATTTTCATCATAGAGGTATGCTCTGCTGAGAGAAAGCGAAGAGTTCTGGCCTAGGATTTAATTGTGATGCCTAGACATTTAATAGATCTAATAGGAACCGCGGAGGTCCCATGTCTAGACCCAATATTTAATTTTTTTTTGAATTTTTCTAAAATAAGTTAAAAAATTGCCAATTTTCATCATAGAGGTATGCTCTGCTGAGAGAAAGCGAAGAGTTCTGTCCTGGGATTTAATTGTGATGCCTAGAAATCTAAAAGATATAATAGAAACCGCGGAGTTCCCATGTCTAGACCCAACATTTAATTTTTTTTTGAATTTTTCTAAAATAAGTGAAAAAAATTGCCAATTTTCATCATAGAGGTATGCTCTGCTGAGAGAAAGCGAAGAGTTCTGGGTTTAGATTTAATTGTGTTGCCTAAACATCTAATAGATCTAATAGGAACCGCGGAGTTCCCATGTCTAGACCCAACATTTAATTTTTTTTTGAATTTTTCTAATATAAGTGAAAAAAATTGCCAATTTTCATAATAGAGGTATGCTCTGCTGAGAGAAAGCGAAGAGTCAGCCTAGGATTTAATTGTGACAGCCTAGACATTTATTAGATCTAACAGGAACCGTGGAGTTCCTGTCTTGACCTAATATTTAATTTTTTTTTTTGAATTTTTCTTAAAATAAGTTAAAAAATTGCCAATTTTCATAATAGAGGTATAGTTTCAGTTGAGAGAAAGTTGTGTTATTCTGTCCTAGATTTCACAGATGCCTAGACATCTAATTGATCTAATAGGAACCGTGGAGTTCCTCTGTCTAGACCCAACATTTAATTTTTTTTTAATTTTTCTAAAATGAGTGAAAAATTTGCCGATTTTCATCATAGAGATATGCTCTGCTGAGAGAAAGCGGAGAGTTCTGGTCTAGGATTTAATTGTGTTGCCTAGACATCTAATAGATCTAATAGAAACCGCGGAGTTCATATGTCTAGACGCAACATTTAATATTATTTTTAATTTTTCTAAAATAAGTGAAAAAATTGCCAATTTTTATCATAGAGGTATGCTCTGCTGAGAGAAAGCGAAGAGTTCTGGGCTTTGATTTAATTGTGATTCCTAGACATTTACAAGATCTAATAGAAACCGCGGAGTTCCCATGTCTAGACCCAACATTTAATATTTTTTTTTTAATTTTTCTAAAATAAGTGAAAAATTGCCAATTTTCATCATAGAGGTATGCTCTGCTGAGAGAAAGCGAAAAGTTCTGGTCTAGGATTTAATTGTTTTGCCTAGACATCTAATAGGTCTAATAGAAACCGCGGAGTTCCTATGTTCAGACCCAACATTTAATTTTTTTTAATTTTCTAAGATAAGTGAAAATTCTGCCAATTTTTCATTCATAGAGGTATGTTCATTGAGAGAAAGGAAGAGTTCTCAGTCTAGGATTTAATTGTGTTGCCTAGACATCTAATAAACCTAATCGGAACCGCGGAGTTCCCATGTCTAGACCCAACATTAAATTTATTTTTGAATTTTTCTAAAATAAGTGAAAAAAAAATCCAATTTTCATGATAGAGGTATGTTCTGCTGAGAGAAAGCGGAGAGTTCTGGTCTAGGATTTAATTGTGTTGCCTAGACATTTAAAAGATCTAATAGAAACCGTGGAGTTCCCATGTCTAGACCCAACATTTAATTTTTTTTTGAATTTTTCTAAAATAAGTGAAAAAAATGGCCAATTTTCATCATAGAGGTATGCTCTGCTGAGAGAAAGCGAAGAGTTCTGGGTTTAGATTTAATTGTGTTGCCTAAACATCTAATAGATCTAATAGGAACCGCGGAGTTCCCATGTCTAGACCCAACATTTAATTTTTTTTTTAATTTTTCTTGAATAAGTGAAAAAAATTGCCAATTTTCATCATAGAGGTATGCTCTGCTGAGAGAAAGCGAAGAGTTCTTGCATAGGATTTAATTGTATTGCCTAGACATCTAATAGATCTAATAGGAACCGCGGAGTTCCCATGTCTAGACCCAACATTTAATTTTTTTTTTAATTTTTCTAAAATAAGTGAAAAAAATTGCCAATTTTCATCATAGAGGTATGCTCTGCTGAGAGAAAGCGAAGAGTTCTGGCCTAGGATTAAATTGTGATGCCTAGACATCTAAAAGATATAATAGAAACCGCGTAGTTCCCATGTCTAGACCCAACATTTAATTTTTTTTTTAATTTTTCTAAGATAAGTGAAAAAATTTGCCAATTTTCATCATAGAGGTATGCTCTTCTGAGAGAAAGCGAAGAGTTCTGGTCTAGAATTTAATTGATTTGCCTAGACATTTAATAGATCTAATAGTAACCGCGGAGTTCCCATGTCTTGACCTAACATTTAATTTTTTTTTGAATTTTTCTAAAATAAGTTAAAAAATTGCCAATTTTCATCATAGAGGTATGCTCTGCTGAGAGAAAGCGGAGAGTTCTGTCCTGGGATTTAATTGTGATGCCTAGACATCTAAAAGATCTAATAGGAACCGCGGAGTTCCCATGTCTAGACCCAACATTAAATTTTTTTTGAATTTTTCTAAGATAAGTGAAAAAATTTGCCAATTTTCATCATAGAGGTATGCTCTGCTGAGAGAAAGCGAAGAGTTCTGGTCTAGGATTTAATTGTGTTGCCTAGACATTTAATAGATCTAATAGTAACCGCGGAGTTTTCATGTCTTGACCTAACATTTAATTTTTTTTTGAATTTTTCTAAAATAAGTTAAAAAATTGCCAATTTTCATAATAGAGGTATGCTCTGCTGAGAGAAAGCGAAGAGTTCTGGCCTAGGATTTAATTGTGATGCCTAGACATCTAAAAGATATAATAGAAACCGCGGAGTTCCCATGTCTAGACCCAACATTTAATATTTTTTTGAATTTTTCTAAAATGAGTGAAAAAATTGCCAATTTTCATCATAGAGGTATGCTCTGCTGAGAGAAAGCGGAGAGTTCTGGTCTAGAATTTAATTGTGTTGCCTAGACATCTAATAGATCTAATAGAAACCGCGTAGTTCGCATGTCTAGACCCAACATTTTTTTTTTTTTAATTTTTCTAAAATAAGTGAAAAAATTTGCCAATTTTCATCATAGAGGTATGCTCTGCTGAGAGAAAGCGAAGAGTTCTGGTCTAGGATTTAATTGAGTTGCCTAGACATCTAATAGACCTAATAGGAACCGCGGAGTTCCCATGTCTAGACCCAACATTTAATTTTTTTTTGAATTTTTCTAATATAAGTGAAAAAAATTGCCAATTTTCATCATAGAGGTATGCTCTGCTGAGAGAAAGCGGAGAGTTCTGGTCTAGGATTTAATTGTATTGCCTAGACATCTAATTGATCTAATAGGAACCGCGGAGTTCCCATGTCTAGACCCAACATTTAATTTATTTTTGAATTTTTCTAAAATGAGTGAAAAAATTGCCGATTTTCATCATAGAGGTATGCTCTGCTGAGAGAAAACGGAGAGTTCTGGTCTAGGATTTAATTGTATTGCCTAGACATCTAATTGATCTAATAGGAACCGCGGAGTTCCCATGTCTAGACCCAACATTTAATTTTTTTTTTAATTTTTCTAAAATAAGTTAAAAAATTGCCAATTTTCATCATAGAGGTATGCTCTGCTGAGAGAAAGCGGAGAGTTCTGTCCTGGGATTTAATTGTGATGCCTAGAAATCTAAAAGATCTAATAGAAACCGCGGAGTTCCCATGTCTAGACCCAACATTTAATTTTTTTTTGAATTTTTCTAAAATAAGTGAAAAAAATGGCCAATTTTCATCATAGAGGTATGCTCTGCTGAGAGAAAGCGAAGAGTTCTGGGTTTAGATTTAATTGTGTTGCCTAAACATCTAATAGATCTAATAGGAACCGCGGAGTTCCCATGTCTAGACCCAACATTTAATTTTTTTTTTAATTTTTCTAAAATAAGTGAAAAAAATTGCCAATTTTCATCATAGAGGTATGCTCTGCTGAGAGAAAGCGAAGAGTTCTGGTCTAGGATTTAATTGTGTTGCCTAGACATCTAATAGATCTAATAGGAACCGCGGAGTTCCCATGTCTAGACCCAACATTTAATTTTTTTTTTAATTTTTCTAAAATAAGTTAAAAAATTGCCAATTTTCATCATAGAGGTATGCTCTGCTGAGAGAAAGCGGAGAGTTCTGTCCTGGGATTTAATTGTGATGCCTAGAAATCTAAAAGATCTAATAGAAACCGCGGAGTTCCCATGTCTAGACCCAACATTTAATTTTTTTTTTAATTTTTCTAAAATAAGTGAAAAAAATTGCCAATTTTCATCATAGAGGTATGCTCTGCTGAGAGAAAGCGAAGAGTTCTGGGTTTAGATTTAATTGTGTTGCCTAAACATCTAATAGATCTAATAGGAACCGCGGAGTTCCCATGTCTAGACCCAACATTTAATTTTTTTTTGAATTTTTCTAATATAAGTGAAAAAAATTGCCAATTTTCATAATAGAGGTATGCTCTGCTGAGAGAAAGCGAAGAGTTCTGGCCTAGGATTTAATTGTGATGCCTAGACATTTAATAGATCTAACAGGAACCGCGGAGTTCCCATGTCTTGACCTAACATTTAATTTTTTTTTGAATTTTTCTAAAATAAGTTAAAAAATTGCCAATTTTCATAATAGAGGTATGCTCTGCTGAGAGAAAGCGAAGAGTTCTGGCCTAGGATTTAATTGTGATGCCTAGACATCTAAAAGATATAATAGAAACCGCGGAGTTCCCATGTCTAGACCCAACATTTAATATTTTTTTTAATTTTTCTAAAATAAGTTAAAAAATTGCCAATTTTCATCATAGAGGTATGCTCTGCTGAGAGAAAGCGGAGAGTTCTGTCCTGGGATTTAATTGTGATGCCTAGACATCTAAAAGATCTAATAGGAACCGCGTAGTTCCCATGTCTAGACCCAACATTTAATTTTTTTTTAAATTTTTCTAAAATAAGTTAAAAAATTGCCAATTTTCATCATAGAGGTATGCTCTGCTGAGAGAAAGCGGAGAGTTCTGTCCTGGGATTTAATTGTGATGCCTAGACATCTAAAAGATCTAATAGGAACCGCGGAGTTCCCATGTCTAGACCCAACATTTAATTTTTTTTTTAATTTTTCTAAGATAAGTGAAAAAATTTGCCAATTTTCATCATAGAGGTATGCTCTGCTGAGAGAAAGCGAAGAGTTCTGGTCTAGGATTTAATTGAGTTGCCTAGACATCTAATAGACCTAATAGGAACCGCGGAGTTCCCATGTCTAGACCCAACATTTAATTTTTTTTTGAATTTTTCTAAGATAAGTGAAAAAATTTGCCAATTTTCATCATAGAGGTATGCTCTGCTGAGAGAAAGCGAAGAGTTCTGGTCTAGGATTTAATTGTGTTGCCTAGACATTTAATAGATCTAATAGGAACCGCGGAGTTCCCATGTCTTGACCTAACATTTAATTTTTTTTTGAATTTTTCTAAAATAAGTTAAAAAATTGCCAATTTTCATAATAGAGGTATGCTCTGCTGAGAGAAAGCGAAGAGTTCTGGCCTAGGATTTAATTGTGATGCCTAGACATCTAAAAGATATAATAGAAACCGCGGAGTTCCCATGTCTAGACCCAACATTTAATATTTTTTTTAATTTTTCTAAGATAAGTGAAAAAATTTGCCAATTTTCATCATAGAGGTATGCTCTGATGAGAGAAAGCGAAGAGTTCTGGTCTAGGATTTAATTGTGTTGCCTAGACATCTAATAGATCTAATAGGAACCGCGGAGTTCCCATGTCTAGACCCAAAAGTTAATTTTTTTTTGAATATTTCTAAAATAAGTGAAAAAATTTCCAATTTTCATGATAGAGGTATGCTCTGCTGAGAGAAAGCGGAGAGTTCTGGTCTAGAATTTAATTGTGTTGCCTAGACATCTAATAGATCTAATAGAAACCGCGTAGTTCCCATGTCTAGACCCAACATTTTTTTTTTTTTTTAATTTTTCTAAAATAAGTGAAAAAATTTGCCAATTTTCATCATAGAGGTATGCTCTGCTGAGAGAAAGCGAAGAGTTCTGGTCTAGGATTTAATTGAGTTGCCTAGACATCTAATAGACCTAATAGGAACCGCGGAGTTCCCATGTCTAGACCCAACATTTAATTTTTTTTTTAATTTTTCTAAAATAAGTGAAAAAAATTGCCAATTTTCATCATAGAGGTATGCTCTGCTGAGAGAAAGCGGAGAGTTCTGGTCTAGGATTTAATTGTGTTGCCTAGACATCTAATAGATCTAATAGGAACCGCGGAGTTCCCATGTCTAGACCCAACATTTAATTTTTTTTTTAATTTTTCTAAAATAAGTGAAAAAATTGCCAATTTTCATCATAGAGGTATGCTCTGCTGAGAGAAAGCGGAGAGTTCTGGTCTAGGATTTAATTGTGTTGCCTAGACATCTAATAGATCTAATAGGTACCGCGGAGTTCCCATGTCTAGACCCAACATTTAATTTTTTTTTTAATTTTTCTAAAATAAGTTAAAAAATTGCCAATTTTCATCATAGAGGTATGCTCTGCTGAGAGAAAGCGGAGAGTTCTGTCCTGGGATTTAATTGTGATGCCTAGACATCTAAAAAATCTAATAGAAACCGCGGAGTTCCCATGTCTAGACCCAACATTTAATTTTTTTTTGAATTTTTCTAAAATAAGTGAAAAAAATTGCCAATTTTCATCATAGAGGTATGCTCTGCTGAGAGAAAGCGAAGAGTTCTGGTCTAGGATTTAATTGTGTTGCCTAGACATCTAATTGATCTAATAGGAACCGCGGAGTTCCCATGTCTAGACCCAACATTTAATTTTTTTTTGAATTTTTCTAAAATAAGTGAAAAAATTGCCGAATTTTCATCATAGAGATATGCTCTGCTGAGAGAAAGCGGAGAGTTCTGGTCTAGGATTTAATTGTGTTGCCTAGACATCTAATAGATCTAATAGGAACCGCGGAGTTCCCATGTCTAGACCCAACATTTAATTTTTTTTTGAATTTTTCTAAAATAAGTTAAAAAATTGCCAATTTTCATCATAGAGGTATGCTCTGCTGAGAGAAAGCGAAGAGTTCTGGCCTAGGATTTAATTGTGATGCCTAGACATCTAAAAGATTTAATAGAAACCGCGGAGTTCTCATGTCTAGACCGAACATTTAATATTTTTTTGAATTTTTCTAAAATGAGTGAAAAATTTGCCAATTTTCATCATAGAGGTATGCTCTGCTGAGAGAAAGCGAAGAGTTCAGGCCTAGGATTTAATTGTGATGCCTAGACATCTAAAAGATTTAATAGAAACCGCGGAGTTCCTATGTCTAGACCCAAAAGTTAATTTTTTTTTTAATATTTCTAAAATTGGTGAAAAAATTTCCAATTTTCATGATAGAGGTATGCTCTGCTGAGAGAAAGCGGAGAGTTCTGGTCTAGGATTTAATTGTGTTGCCTAGACATCTAAAAGATCTAATAGAAACCGCGGAGTTCCCATGTCTGTACTATATGGTTTTTTTTTCATTTAGTAAAATCTTTCAAAAATGCTCATTATTTCGTTTTCTCTCACTCTTCTTTATTTTTTTTTGATAATTAAACCTTTTTATTTTTGGATTTAAATGATAGGGAACTGTTACAATTGAAATGATTGTTTTAATGAGACCTTATTCATCGAAATCGGTAAGAAATGCTCTGCTGTGATCGGGAAGCTGGCAGAGCATTTTACAATTTAAAAAAAATATATTTTCTGGACTAAAAAGTCCAGAACTCTTTCTAAAAACTATCAGGAACTATAGAACTATTGAGTGTGCTGCCAGAACTCTAATTTTTTTGTGCTCTGCTGGTAAGTGCTCTGCTAACTTCACAGACACAAAGTGATCAGTGTCATTTTCATCATCCTGATTACCTTTTCGGTGAATAATGAAACCGAATCTCGTATGAAGAGATGCGCCACGTGCATTGCTAATGGATGATCAATCCCACCCTCACGGAGACGACGGTAAATCTTCGGATCGTGAACTAATTGTATATCATTGTATCTGAAAAAAAAAACTTAAATAAAACTTTTTAAACGAATTATTAACTGGAACAGTTATCACAACAAAAGTCAAAAATTCATATAGATAACACAATGTACACTTATGAACGTCAAAAAAGAAATGCTTCTAATTTTACATTTACTGCCAATTCTCAAAGGGCGTAAGAACGGAAGAGAAGAACTGTCAATCAACTCTCCGTCACTATTTATTATCGCAAACCGCCTATCAATGAATAAACATATATAATTTCTAAATTTAAGTTCAAGATAATTGAAATAGGTAAATTACTAGTAAAAACTGAAATTTGTAGTCTCCGACTAGTAATGTTTTTATCTCTTTTTTTGGAATATTTATGTTCACCGTTATTGTCATATATTTTAGAGAAAAAAGCTTGCAACTTATATTGTAGAAAATGCATTATATCGTCACTGGAGAATGATAACCTCGTATATCAAAAAACCATTAATATATATATATATATATATATATATATATATATATATATTTGTCATTTAACTGGTATAATCATGAAGTAAGGACTTATTTAAAACTATGTACAAAAACACATAAAAATATTTTAACGAATATAGACGAAATGAAACATTATTTTCGTTTCCTGTAATGTTTGGTTCTCTGGACATACGAGGTTATCATTCTACAGCGACAATATATGATGTGATGTACTTTAATAAATAAATACCAATTTCGGATAGTTTGTAAAATCAACTACAACCCAAGATTCATAACCCTTTCATATTCGTTAAGGTGTTTTAGTGGAAAAAATCTCAAAAAAAACATTGAAACAACGTTTTCAGTCTCGCGTTTTTAAATTTGGATAATTGTCGTTATATTTATTTATAAATAACTACTATTAAATAGTTTCAATAAATCCGAAAAAAAATAAGATTTAAATGTCTACTTTTTTTTTCAATACATTTTTCCTGTTGCATAATTGAGATAGTAAAATCAACTACAAGCCAAGATTCATAACGCTTTTATTTTTTTTAGAAAAAATCTAAAAAAATATTGAAACATTTTTCGTCTCGCTTTTTTAAATTTGGATAATTGTTGTTATATGTAATTATAAATAACTACCAACTGTTAAATCGTTTCAATAAAATTTTCCTGTTGCATGACTTATTAGAATGTTCAAAAATAATTCACTTAAAGTTATCGTAAGACACCCTTATCACCTCCTAACAGAAATACGTCGAATTACCCTGTACTTCAAACTCACTTTTCATGCTCAGCCGATAGACAGGAATCGATTGAATCATATCTTGATTTCTGTATGCGAAATTTGTTGTTCTTCAACGGTTCGAGGCCACGCTCTTCCCGCGTGCGACAGTCCACTGACCCAGAAATCACGTTCCAACGACAATCGACGTCTGTGAGGAATCCGCGGTAGACCGGCGAGGCCGCTGATAAGGCCAACTATAAAGAAAATCTAAACTATAATATCTGAACAAAATTTAAAATTCCAAAATCATTTATTCATATACCAAATGTACACTTACGAAAAAATAAATATCTTAATATATATATTTCTTGTGTGCGTGTGTATGTGACTGAACTCCTCCTAAACGACTGGACCAATTTTGATGAAATTTTTTGTGTGTCTTCAAGGGGATCTGGGAATGGTTTAGATTCACAAATCAGCCCGACAGATGGCGCTGCAGTCGGTACTTTCATACTTTGTTTAATATCTTAATCGGTTGAAATATCATGCAGGACAACGTCTGTGGGGTCCACTAGTACAACTTTAAAGTTACAATTACTGCCAGTTATCAAGCGCGTAGAACGGAAGAGAAGAACTGGCAATAAACTATCCACGTCTTTTTTTTTAAACTGGGAGGATACTCTTTGTGAGAGAGCTCGAAGTCTCTAGGTAATGGCATTCAGGTATCGTAATCAATGCCAGCATTGATTTGATGTTCATCATCAAATGTGCAAATTTGATGGAAATCGGTTAAGTAGTTTAGGAGTCCATAGCGGACAAACGTGACGCGTAATTTATACATATTAAGATTTACGTTCACTGACCCTGAGGAATAAATGTTTTGTTTGTTTCCTATATAATTTTAAACTATTAAGCAATAGTATTAGTGAGAGCAAATTAGTGTATTAGTGAGAAAACAGGAACGCTAATCAGATTTCTGTATCTGTTTCGTGATTTGTATTTACTAATGAACAAGGGCTATGGTAAAGTATTACGTAACGAATTTTGGGAAGCGGGGCGGGGATTGAATTACGCTTTATTTTTTATAATTTTTTTTACTTACACCACATAATAGTAACTAAAGAGTCACTAGGTGGTCACGAAACGTTTTTGCTAGACTTGGATACAGTACTGTACTTGGGTACTGAAAACGTTACGGTACTAACTAAAAAGTTCACGGGGGAGGGGGGGTCAACGATCTCCTAAAATGGCGTTACGTAATACTTAAACGCTCCCTAAAAGACAAAGTTAGTTAGACTTTAACGCTAAGATCATAGAATGGTGGTCAAATTAAAAGCTGGGAGGACGATCTACCAAAAGGATGGAGGTCTGCCAAGGATAGAGATGTGGAAACGATTGGGGGAGGCCTATGTCGACAGACAACCTGACCAAAGTGGCTGCTAATTAATTATTATTTTCACTATGTAAATTAGATTTAAGATACTACTGTTAAATAAAAGTAGCATGTACATTTAAAGGGCTTTTATTATTATTATTTATTATAATATATATAACTCACAAGCCTTGTTGTATGTCCAAAAAAATATAAACGATTTTTAAAACAAATGGTGACTTTCACCAGTATAATACGCGAAATAGAACTAATTTGAGTGTACGACCAACCAGGCTCCAAAAGATAAACCACTCCTTATATGGAAATTGTATTCGTTTTACAACAAACTCCCAAGCGAAATTAGAGAATTATCACTAAATAAATTCAAAGCCCTCGTTAAACGAAAATTAATCAACAAAGCTTTTTATAAATTTGAGGACTACTTAAATGATCCTAATCCTTGGGATTGAATTGCTCCAGTTCAAACAATTTGTATGACAATACTTGGCGATTAAAAAGAGTGGCGGAAAGTTTCTTGCCAGTTCTTCTTACCCGCTCTACGCCCTTGACTTGCGAACTGGTAGTAAATGTAAATTTACGATTAATTTAACTTGACGATTCAAAAGTGTACTTGGTTACCCACTTGAATAAGGATATTTTGAGTTTGAGTTTGAGTATACAAAGTAAAAAACGAGGTGATACGATGGCAAAATGGAAATGGGCCGGTCATATTGGCCGCATTTGTGATGGCAGATGGGTCAAAAAGACCCTTATTTGGAAGGGCCCAGTGGGAAGAAGAAAGAGAGGACGCCCACCGAAAACTTGGGAAGATGAAATAAAAGGGATAGTGAGGAAAAATTGGAAAATTGTCGCAAGGAACGAGGTCGAGTACTAGTGTAAAACATGAATGATATGGACTTGTTGTTATAGTGTACTCGAATAAAGGCTATTTATTTTATTTTATTATAAACAAGTGGGTGATGGCTTTCTGTTAAATAAATAATAATAACTAGTAGACTCGGCCAAGCGTTGCTGTGGCTAAGATTTTTGTTATGAATAGAAACGGCAGGAGAACTACTCCACCATGCTTTTTTGGTGGTTATGCCATTAAATTGTAGCTTATGTGAAACGTTGGAAATTATTTTGATAAGGATCAATACCTAGGTACGAATAAAGAGCCTTTTCTAGCGGTGGTATTTTAATAAAAAAAAATTAATAAAAGGACGCTTATTGTGACGTAACAATAAAAGATAGAGACATGCTGTCGCGACATTTTTTATAGATGTGTCCTGAAAAATTGTAATACATCATTTTGTTCTATCATTAATAGTTTTCGCAGCGCACACGATTAAGGGAAGTTTTTTGTTTATTTTTTTACACCTTGGGTTAGATTATTCAAGTTTTAGTAAGCATCCTTATGCAACTAGCATTTTTCCCATTTTTAAATGAAATATAGCCTATGTCACTCGGGAATAGTGTAGCTTGCCAACGGTGTAATAATTTTTGAAATCGGTCCAGTAGTTTCGGAGCCTATTCATTTCAAAAAAACAAAAAATCAAACCTTTCCTCTTTATAATATTAGTATAGATAAAAAAAAGGGTGCGTGTACTTATGTACGCGCGTAAGAAGTTCTTTGGCTTTCTTTATTTTTTTTAAATATTAAATAATTAATAACAAATATTTAACGTTAATAATTTAATAATATTTAGTATATTATTCAATTATTAATTAATATTAATAATAATAATTATTTATTATTTTATTATATAATTCAATCAATTTAATAACTACGTATGTTTCATAACCTTTTAACTAAGTAACAATAGGTCTTTGTGAAAAAGCCTTGCTAAATTTCTTTGAAAAAATAATTAAATCTCCTTTATTTGTTTAAAAGGTAAATGTCATTATGTTCATTCAAAATTCATGGCATAGCTGCTAACTTCACGCATATTCTATTTCTTTTCACTTGTAGATTTTATTATTCCCATCTCGCTCGCCCACGCTATAATCACACTGACAAAAAATAATACATCAAAATTATAAAATGCGCTATCTTGTGGTGTAATTTTTATCAAAATCCATAAGGTAGTTTTTAAGAAAATTCGTTTTTGTACATTATTTCGTCAATTATCATCAAAACATTAAAAATGATACATCAAAAAGTTTCTTATAAAATGCTCTATCTTGTGGTGTAAGTTCTATCAAAATCCATAAGGTAGTTTTTAAGAAAATTCGTTTTTGTACATTATTTAGTCAATTATCATCAAAACATTAAAAATGATACATCAAAACGTTTCTTATAAAATGCGCTATCTTGTGGTGTAATTTTTATCAAAATCCATAAGGTAGTTTTTAAGAAAATTACGTTTTTGTACATTATTTCGTCAATTATCATCAAAACATTAAAAATGATACATCAAATCAAAATCCATAAGGTAGTTTTTAAGAAAATTACGTTTTTGTACATTATTTCGTCAATTATCATCAAAACATTAAAAATGATACATCAAAAAGTTTCTTATAAAATGCTCTATCTTGTGGTGTAAGTTCTATCAAAATCCATAAGGTAGTTTTTAAGAAAATTCGTTTTTGTACATTTTTTCGTCAATTATCATCAAAACATTAAAAATGATACATCAAAACGTTTCTTATAAAATGCTCTATCTTGTGGTGTAATTTTTATCAAAATCCATAAGGTAGTTTTTAAGAAAATTCGTTTTTGTACATTATTTAGTCAATTATCATCAAAACATTAAAAATGATACATCAAAACGTTTCTTATAAAATGCTCTATCTTGTGGTGTAAGTTTTATCAAAATCCATAAGGTAGTTTTTAAGAAAATTACGTTTTTGTACATTTTTTCGTCAATTATCATAGAAACATTAAAAATGATACATCAAAACGTTTCTTATAAAATGCGCTATCTTGTGGTGTAATTTTTATCAAAATCCATAAGGTAGTTTTTAAGAAAATTCGTTTTTGTACATTTTTTCGTCAATTATCATCAAAACATTAAAAATGATACATCAAAACGTTTCTTATAAAATGCTCTATCTTGTGAAGTAATTTTTATCAAAATCCATAAGGTAGTTTTTAAGAAAATTACGTTTTTGTACATTTTTTCGTCAATTATCATCAAAACATTAAAAATGATACATCAAAACGTTTCTTATAAAATGCGCTATCTTGTGGTGTAATTTTTATCAAAATCCATAAGGTAGTTTTTAAGAAAATTCGTTTTTGTACATTATTTAGTCAATTATCATCAAAACATTAAAAATGATACATCAAAACGTTTCTTATAAAATTCGCTATCTTGTGGTGTAATTTTTATCAAAATCCATAAGGTAGTTTTTAAGAAAATTCGTTTTTGTACATTATTTCGTCAATTATCATCAAAACATTAAAAATGATACATCAAAAAGTTTCTTATAAAATGCTCTATCTTGTGGTGTAAGTTCTATCAAAATCCATAAGGTAGTTTTTAAGAAAATTCGTTTTTGTACATTATTTAGTCAATTATCATCAAAACATTAAAAATGATACATCAAAACGTTTCTTATAAAATGCGCTATCTTGTGGTGTAATTTTTATCAAAATCCACAAGGTAGTTTTTAAGAAAATTACGTTTTTGTACATTATTTCGTCAATTATCATCAAAACATTAAAAATGATACATCAAATCAAAATAAGGTAGTTTTTAAGAAAATTCGTTTTTGTACATTTTTCGTCAATTATCATCAAAACATTAAAAATGATACATCAAAAAGTTTCTTATAAAATGCGCTATCTTGTGGTGTAATTTTTATCAAAATCCATAAGGTAGTTTTTAAGAAAATTCGTTTTTGTACATTATTTAGTCAATTATCATCAAAACATTAAAAATGATACATCAAAACGTTTCTTATATCTTGTGGTGTAAGTTCTATCAAAATCCTCATATCAATTGTGGTCTATCTTGTAAGTTCTATCAAAATCCATAAGGTAGTTTTTAAGAAAATTCGTTTTTGTACATTATTTCGTCAATTATCATCAAAACATTAAAAATGATACATCAAAACGTTTCTTATAAAATGCTCTATCTTGTGGTGTAATTTTTATCAAAATCCATAAGGTAGTTTTTAAGAAAATTCGTTTTTGTACATTATTTCGTCAATTATCATCAAAACATTAAAAATGATACATCAAAAAGTTTCTTATAAAATTCGCTATCTTGTGGTGTAATTTTTATCAAAATCCATAAGGTAGTTTTTAAGAAAATTACGTTTTTGTACATTATTTCGTCAATTATCATCAAAACATTAAAAATGATACATCAAAAAGTTTCTTATAAAATTCGCTTTCTTGGGTAATTTTTATCAAAATCCATAAGGTAGTTTTTAAGAAAATTCGTTTTTGTACATTATTTCGTCAATTATCATCAAAACATTAAAAATGATACATCAAAACGTTTCTTATAAAATGCTCTATCTTGTGGTGTAATTTTTATCAAAATCCATAAGGTAGTTTTTAAGAAAATTACGTTTTTGTACATTTTTTCGTCAATTATCATCAAAACATTAAAAATGATACATCAAAACGTTTCTTATAAAATTCGCTATCTTGTGGTGTAATTTTTATCAAAATCCATAAGGTAGTTTTTAAGAAAATTCGTTTTTGTACATTATTTCGTCAATTATCATCAAAACATTAAAAATGATACATCAAAACGTTTCTTATAAAATGCTCTATCTTGTGGTGTAAGTTCTATCAAAATCCATAAGGTAGTTTTTAAGAAAATTCGTTTTTGTACATTATTTAGTCAATTATCATCAAAACATTAAAAATGATACATCAAAACGTTTCTTATAAAATGCTCTATCTTGTGGTGTAAGTTCTATCAAAATCCATAAGGTAGTTTTTAAGAAAATTACGTTTTTGTACATTTTTTCGTCAATTATCATCAAAACATAAAAACTGATACATCAAAACGTTTTTTATAAAATGCTCTATCTTGTGGTGTAATTTTTATCAAAATCCATAAGGTAGTTTTAAAGTTTAAGTTTTTAAGAAAATTACGTTTTTGTACATTATTTCGTCAATTATCATCAAAACATTAAAAATGATACATCAAAAAGTTTCTTATAAAATTCGCTTTCTTGTGGTGTAATTTTTATCAAAATCCATTTGGTAGTTTTTAAGAAAATTCGTTTTTGTACATTATTTCGTCAATTATCATCAAAACATTAAAAATGATACATCAAAAAGTTTCTTATAAAATGCTCTATCTTGTGGTGTAAGTTCTATCAAAATCCATAAGGTAGTTTTTAAGAAAATTATGTTTTTGTACACTTTTTCGTCAATTATCATCAAAACATAAAAAAATGATACATCAAAACGTTTCTTATAAAATGCTCTATCTTGTGGTGTAATTTTTATCAAAATCCATAAGGTAGTTTTAAAGTTTAAGTTTTTAAGAAAATTACGTTTTTGTACATTATTTCGTCAATTATCATCAAAACATTAAAAATGATACATCAAAAAGTTTCTTATAAAATGCTCTATCTTGTGGTGTAAGTTCTTATCAAAATCCATAAGGTAGTTTTTAAGAAAATTCGTTTTTGTACATTATTTCGTCAATTATCATCAAAACATTAAAAATGATACATCAAAACGTTTCTTATAAAATGCGCTATCTTGTGGTGTAAGTTCTATCAAAATCCATAAGGTAGTTTTTAAGAAAATTATGTTTTTGTACACTTTTTCGTCAATTATCATCAAAACATAAAAAAATGATACATCAAAACGTTTCTTATAAAATGCTCTATCTTGAGGTGTAATTTTTATCAAAATCCATTAGGTAGTTTTTAAGTTTAAGTTTTTAAGAAAATTACGTTTTTGTACATTATTTCGTCAATTATCATCAAAACATTAAAAATGATACATCAAAACGTTTCTTATAAAATTCGCTATCTTGTGGTGTAATTTTTATCAAAATCCATAAGGTAGTTTTTAAGTTTAAGTTTTTAAGAAAATTACGTTTTTGTACATTATTTCGTCAATTATCATCAAAACATTAAAACTGATACATCAAAAAGTTTCTTATAAAATGCTCTATCTTGTGGTGTAAGTTCTATCAAAATCCATAAGGTAGTTTTTAAGAAAATTCGTTTTTGTACATTATTTAGTCAATTATCATCAAAACATTAAAAATGATACATCAAAACGTTTCTTATAAAATGCGCTATCTTGTGGTGTAATTTTTATCAAAATCCATAAGGTAGTTTTTAAGAAAATTCGTGTTTGTACATTATTTAGTCAATTATCATCAAAACATTAAAAATGATACATCAAAACGTTTCTTATAAAATGCGCTATCTTGTGGTGTAATTTTTATCAATTTATACATGCAAACAAAATTGACTAAAATATTTATTTCATTAATCAGTATCAAAAAATAATATTCCAATTTTTTTAATAATAAGGTGACGGTGGCAAAGTGCGCCTACCGGGCAAGTGCGCCTACCACAAATATCTCGAAAACTACCGATTTGATACTAGTAGTGACACCTTATATCGATGCTACAAACTAAATCATAGTTCTTGGTGAAACTCATATATAGCTCTAGTCATGTGAGTTTGAGATACGAGCCATTTTATTTTCACTGATATTCAAAGTGGTGAAGAGAGATGACTATGGCGTGATCATCGTCGTAAATCTCAAGAAATCGAGTTTTTACCGATATACGAGTGAGGTAAGTGCACAATTTAAATATTTTGCTTTTAGATTCTGACTTTATTTCACTCCTATCTAGTAAAATATATATATTTCTTGAAAGTTAAATATTCAAACCTCAAACTTATATAGTTGGGGAAGCGCGCCATAATGACTTATTATATGGCGCACTTCGCCGCAATCCAGAGGTTACAAACTTTTTAAAATATGTCTACAATAGACTAGTAAAAATCATTATTATTTTATTATTTATGATTTTTGTTTAAGATGGGGCGCTATGAAAGAAAAACTGTAGGTCCTTCATGGTCCACAGAGGCTTTAAATGAAGCAGTTGAAGCTGTTCGATCGGATAGAATGTCTGGGTATGCAGCCGCATCAACCTTTGCTATCCCAAGAAAAGCTATTATGGACCACGTCACAGGTCGAAGGGGCCAAAAATCATTAAGTCTAGGCAGACCACCAGTATTTAAATATGAGACAAAATGTTTGCCTATAATGGAAAAAATAGCTTCGGCCTGACTCGTACAGAATAGATATTGTTAAGGGATATGTCAATCAGAACGATCTAAAAGCACATTTCAACGATGGTACTCCCGGCAAAGATTGGTTTTCAAGCTTCAAAAAGCGTTATAAGTTATCAATTAAAAAACTGCAGGCTGTAGAGGTTGCTCGTAAGAATGCCGCAGACCCATTTGTCATCCAAGAATTTTATGATATTTTAGACAGTGATTGCCGACTTAGGGCTTCAGGACAAGCCTGAGCGAATTTTAAATTTGGATGAAACCAGTTACTGCAGTGATCCACAAAAAACCAAAGTCATAGGTCTTAGGGGATTTCCATCGACTCGGACTACATCATCCTCTGGAACGTCGATCTCCTTCATTTTAGTTATTAAGTTGTAAGGGTAACAAGCCTTGATTGATTAATGTTTTTGAATAATTAGAACTATGTAATATATTTTAGAAGTTGTTTCTCATTCATTTTCTTTCCGTTAGCTTTTTTAAGAATTTATAATAAATATTACACTTAATAACTAATTTCAATGACTAACTTCCTATTTCAGTCCCTTTATAATACTGATACCAAATAAGTAGTTCCAAACCATGGTATTCCCATCGTAAATAAAACAAAAAATATACTTGACACTCGATTATCAATATTTAAAAAAAAGGTTGATAGCCTCTGACTTAAGATTGTATGGCGCATTTAGCCGAAATTTGGTTTTAAATACATAGATTCTTCTAGAATGTGGCTATGAAAAAATAAAAAATGGCATGCGTTTTGTTGCTTGTTTTCTTAAAATAATATAGGGCTGTTTGTATTCTGATGCTTTATTATTGCGTTTTATTAATACTAGGCGCACTTCCCCGATTTATCGGCAAAGTGCGCCGGGTCAGACTGTTTTCAAATTTTATGCTAAAATTCATTAATTTGCCGTCAGATTCTAATGACACGACATTAGTTGTTGTTGCAAAACATCACAGATCCTTATGGTACCATGATTTAGTGTCACTCGTGAACTTAAGCACAAGTAATATTGCACCAAAGTCAACTATGAAAAAAGTATGGCGCACTTTGCCCCCATCACCTTAACACAAGAATGCCACAATATATGAAGTTGTAAAAACTTACAAATCACTAACAAAAATATTAAACATAGCATGGTACAAATGCTAAAAAGATTATCAAACTCATTTATACAATATACAATGTTATGTATGCTTAAAAATAATTTACATTCAAAATGACTATTCAAACTTTTATTTAAATTGGTATTTTAATTTACACAGATACTTACTCCTTACAATTGTATTTATATTAACAACATTCATGACACAAATAAATTAATCATCAATAATAAGTTACTGAGAGATGGAATAGATTTGGCACTGGGGGCGGATCACCCGCACTTAGTTCCTTGCGAGGAGTGCGCTCCGTTGCTGCTGGACCAGCTCATATTGCCTGCCTTCTTGAAGATGGGACAATATGCAGAGCTGCATTTTCAATCATACCTGACAGATTGGATTTGAGTAAAGCAGACGCAAGCAAAAATAATGGAAATGGTGCACCACCACCATTTCCATTATTTTTGCTTGCGTTTCTTTGCTATAAACCTTACGGAGCCCAAGACCTTTCCAACGAATGCAAAACCGTGGAAATCGGTTCGTGCGTTCTGGAGTTATAGCGTCAGGAAGGAAAACCCGACTTATTTTTATATAGTAGATAATATTCATTGTTTCTGAAATATTAGGATATTATTATTATTAGACCGTTGGTGCGTGGGGTCCTAGCGCTTTAAGGCTTTTTAAAGAACATAGCAAGACATCACAGGAGACCGAAGAGCTTGCCTAAAGGGACTCCTTTTAATAATATATTTTAGTTATTATATGTTAAGGTTATTTATTTATTAATTAGAACCCTCTAATTTAATTTAATTCAGTTTGTTAGCCTTATCTATATATAGAAAAATGAAACCCGTTTTCCGTTGTCACGACATAGCATGAAAACGGCTTGACCGATTTGTCTGATTCTTTTTTATAATATACCTTGAAGTACGAGGATGTTTCTTACGGAGAAAAATTAAAAAAAATTGAGTGAAAGAGTCTAAAAACAACACTTTTCTATATTCCCATACAAAATCAATTTGAAGTCCCATAAAAAAGTCAATTTGAAGTTTGATACCATATCATAAAGTTCAAGTGTTAGTGGAGGGGTTCCGGGAAGGTAATTTTTTATTTTTTGACATAATGTATTTGTTGTCTTATCAACTTTCTTTTTTTTATCTTAGCTAGGTGTCCCGAATAGCAGAATAAGTATTTTTAAAAAAATAAAGAATCGACTGTTAGGCGGTACGATCTTCGCCAGGCCTGCTAGTGCTAAATAAATAAAGATAACTGAATACATTATAAAATACTTTAACTAAATTTCCAGGTGAATTTCAAACCAACGGAGGCGGCTCCACACACGTTATCAGTTCGTTTCAACGGACACCCCGTACCCGGTTCGCCGTTTACGTGCATCGTGTCTGCGCCCGCCAACGCACCAGATGCGCGTGCGTCGGGTCCAGGTCTCACCTCGGCTGCTAGAGGAGAGAACACCGAAATTAATTTAACTGGATTCCACTGTAAGTAAATAATAATTAAAATAATAGTATTCATAGACAGAAAAATAACTAATTAAAGGAATTTGGTACATTTTAAGTGTTTGTAACGTGTGTGTTTGCGCCTCAGACGCAAAAAAAATGTAATAATAATAGAAAAAATAATAATGAAAATTATCAGTGTAAGTTAAGTGTTGCGTATATAAATTGGCAATGGGAACTATCCATTGTATTTTACTACAATATATGTAAAAAAGTAAAAAACATTATTACGTAACATATTGTATATGGATAACCTAATGAAAAAATGTAGGCGTGTACTAGTGTACACACGTAAGAAGTGAAACTTCTTTATGACCTTATTATACGAAAACTTATCTACTTTATGCAACTTTACAGAAATTGGTTAAATAAAGTTAACTTAGATAAAGTTTAACAAAAGGCTTTTATTATCATTTACATGAAAACAAATAATACAATTATTTCATTTTACCTTATTACTACTAAGATTATTACAGAATTTCATTAATTGTAATACACATAATTATTACTATCATTGTTATCGTTATTATATATTTTTGTTATTAATATAAATTTTATGAACACACTATCGGAATCGAACCCGGTACCCCTCACCTAGCACTCACTGTTAAAAGTAAATCGAGTCGAGTTAAAACTAAATGATTTCCACTAGTTAATAATTTGTTTATAAAACAATAATGATGCATAAACAAAATGTTTGTAAATATGCTTCGATAGATTGTGGAGTCATTAAAAATGTTCTGTGCTAATGTGAAACGCTTGATACCGCAAGGTATCTTCAAAGTGTTGTACCAGATTGAGAAGGGGGAACTTGATTTGCAAAGTTAGTGTCTTGATAAGTGTAAAAGTTATATAGGAAATGGGTAGTGCCTGGTGGAGATAGTGCGTAAAGAATCTTCGTAGGATTAAGTGCGGAATCGTATTTGTTATACAACACGCCGCTATAGTTACCTATATAATACTAGCTGACCGGCAAACGTTTGTTTTGCCATGTATATTATTTTTAAGAAACATTTTTTAGTTCAATAAAAATAACTATCTACAATTATAAAAACAGGGGTTGATCGTAGAGGAGTGAAAATTAGGGGTTGTATGTATTTTTGTATGCTGTATTTTAATAAAATAAAAACTAAAAAAAATGTGGTGGACATCCCTTATCACTTAAGGGTTTGAAAGATAGATAGTAGCCGATTCTCAGACTTACTGAATATGCATAAAAATTCATAAGAATCGGTCGAGCCGTTTCGGAAGAGTATGGGAACGATCATTGTGACACGAGAATTATATATATATAATATGTGACTTCTTAATAAGAAAGAATTCAAAAAATTGACTCATAATAAACGATATATATATATTATTATTATATTTAGTATTGTCTTTGATTGACATAACTTTTATTCATTTAAATAAAACACTTTTTTGACCGGATTGAAGTTATGTATTATTATAAATTTACAACTATTTGACATAATTTTAAATTTATCCGTTTAAGTTTTATTGGTCACCGTGACCACGCACGCTGTAAATAGTTGAACGACTTGAACTTCTGCTCTTTGTGATACCAATATCAAGATTACTGTAATGAAATATCGACTACGTCAAACTCAAACTCGAAATATCTTTATTCATATAGGTAAACAAGTACACTTATAAACGTCAAAAAAGAAGTTAAATTAATTGTAAATTTACTACCAGTTCGCAAGTCAAGGGCGTAGAGCGGGCAAGAAGAACTGGCAAGAAACTTTCCGCCACTCTTTTTAATCGCTAAGTTTTGAGTCATACAAATAGCAAATCAAATCAAAAAAATTATACCATAAAGACATGTTTTTAACCACTGCAAAATTATATTACGGCTAAAGTTAAATACTCACGTAAAAAGAACAAATAACTTGATGCATGTATCAGAAACTTCATGAATGGCTTCCTCATCAGCTTGCCAGTATCACAATTCGGTGCTACCATATACAGTAGACAGTAGTACGGGAATAGTAATGCTACTCGCATAATGATAAACATTTTCTCTATATTTGACTTGCGTCGAAAGCCTGGAACTCCCGCGTACCATAGAGACGCTAGAAGTTGCTGGATTTTTGGATGAGCTACGAACTGGAAAATACAATATCGAGTATAATATTTGGGATTGCGTGTAAATTTATTCACGTCTTTCCTCCAACTTCGATTTTGTTCTCTTTGGAGTAGATAATAATAATATTTTTTACTAATCAGACAAATACAGTCCATTGATTGATTAGTAAGTTAGTAACAATTGTTTCTTAAGATCTATGTTAGTAGAATTAGTAAAAATAAGAAAAAAGTAGTTAAATAAAAACTATCAGGTACACCGCGCCCCGTCCGCTGTCAGACCAAACCTTTAGACTAGTGTGGAGAGAACTTACTTTTAACAACTATCTAGTAACTAGAATCTAGTTGATAAAAGGGCCTGGGACTAGTGCTAGACAGGCTACTTCTAAATAATTTGCGATATTTGTTTGAAAATAAGTGTTGTTTGATGATTTGCTATTTTAAAAGAGTAGCGAGAGTTTTTTACGCCGGCTTTTTCTCTCGGCCTACACCCTCTGTCTTCTTTGCTGATGAGTAGGGATGCCTACAAATTCAAATTTAATGACGTGGAATAAGTTATACATGTATCTTATGTTCCATAATAAACATATTTTATTTTAACAATATATAACAATTTTTTTAGGTGTGCCACAAGGGCCATGATTGTAAACTGAAGCGCACGTCTCCGACTGCGTACTGCGATTGTTGGGAGAAGTGCCGCTGCAAGGCGTTGGTGGGCGGGAGTTGGACCGCGCGTTGCGATCTCCTGGCCAGGCTCGCTAGGGAGACACAATTGGCTACACACTTCAATTCTAGGTAAAAAGAATATATTTCTATGTAATTAAATAATTTGTAATTTAATTTTGACTTTACTTAATATTTGTTGTCACTATTTTGATAATTTTAAGAATTTCAAAACCCTTTTATCTCGATTCATATATTTATGGATGGTGGAACTTTATACATGCTTAAAATAAATATATGTATATGTCGAATTGATAAGCACTTTTTGTTTTTTGATGTTAGGTAGAAATTATTATTATTATGTTATTTATTTATTAAACAAATAACATAATACATGAAATATATATGGGATGCAATGGGCAGCCTTATCGCTAACAAGCGATGTCTTCCAGAAAGGGAAAAAGCTAAAAAAATAAATAGATGGGTAAAGCACAAGAAGTAAATAACCAAATCTTATAAAAATTATAGAACCTTAATCTTAAATAATACAAAAAAAAACAGTCAAAATCTGATATAACGACATCGAAGGGACCACCCATATTTGTTCGTAAAAACCGATAGTCGTATAAGCCGATGACGTTGTTAAGAACCTAATACAATAGACTTAGGGTCTGTTTCACAATGTACAGATAAGTTCTACATAAGTTCCAAATTAGCTATTAATTACTTATTGGGAGGATAAACACAATTGTTGCGTATCACTACTGTCAGACAGCGCTATTCGTCACATTAAGTCCATCGTAAGTTATGAGTCCGATGAAGTGTCAAATAGCACAATTTATCTTCCAAATAATTTGTGTTGCATAGCTTTTTTGGTACTTTATCCATTGTGAAACAGACCCTTACACTAATTTTTTTCTGATTAGATTGACAATATAAATAAAATAAAATTTTAAATATATGCTCGAACTTGACTCAATCCCTTGAGTCGCTTGCGTATTGATTTAATTTTTTGGCCAAAATGGCGGAATAGTTTATGTACTTCAAGTGAAATGGAATTTTTGAAATAATAAATAGCCGCGTACTGACTGAGCGAGCAGCCTCGCGAGGCAAATCCTCGGTCGGTCAAGACGTGCCTCGCCCGAGGCAAACGCACGAGTTAAGAGTACCAACCTTATTAATATATGCTTTGCTAGCACTAAGCCGAATGTAGGTTGTGCGTCAGCAACGACCAATACTTACTAAGTAAATCTGAATGTATAAATGCATGAAGAAATAGATATTAAGTTGATTATTGTTTAGTTCATAATTAAGTGCTGTCACTCTGTTGATTTAAATAAATTATTTTTAAACCAAAAGTCCGTTGCCGTTCCTTTACTGGCGCAGCCGGTAGGATCTCCATAGTTGCCTGGAAGAAGTTATACCGCGTTTTTTTTTCGTGATCTAGTACCAACCGGGTAACGTACGTTTTAACGTTTTAACGGAGATCGCCGAACAAATAAATAAGTTAAGGACAGCACGGCATCGGTGGAAGAGCAGCCAAGAACTAGCAGTATCCCGGAGGAGCATGGTCAAGATTACAGGACTGTGAGTAAAACTTTTCACTTCCCGTGACTTTCCTTGTTTTCCTCTTGTATTAGTTATACGTTTATTTCGGATTGGAAAACGCCGGAAAAATATTTTTATTAAACAATCAAAATATTGTTAATAGAAGTTAGGTTTATACAATTATTTTATAGGTAATTTTTTTTTTTTTTATATTCAAAATGGAAAATATCGTAAGAGTACCTGTAGAAATGGTAAAAATTATTCCTGTTTTTGATGGTGATTCTAGATTATTACCATTATTCATTAAGAAATGCGAATACATTTTACAAACATTTCAAGGTGGCAATTTACAAAATGAATATCTGTTTCACGTAATTACTAGTCGATTATCCGGGGAAGCCGCAAGTCTAGTTGGGGAACGGGAACAAATAGATACTTGGGATAACCTTAAGTTATTATTAAGCCAACACTTTGGCGATCCAAGGTCAGAAGATTGTCTGGCTATGGAATTAGATTCCCTAAAAAAGGATAGGAACGAAAGTTATTTAGATTTCTGTCATCGTGTTCAACATTTAAGGAGTATTTTATTCTCCAAAATAAATGAAACCATTAACAACCCCGAAATAAGACAGGCCAAACAAGCGATATATAATAATTCGGCATTAAACGTTTTCTTATTTAATTTACCAGCGTACCTTGTAAGATTAGTGAGATTACGTAATGTTACCACGCTGGCAGATGCTTTAAAAACCGTGTTGGAAGAACAAAATTTTCAAACGGTTTACGATAATAAGAACCCAAGGTCCAATCAAAATTTTAGACCTAATTATAATAATTTTAATTCATTTCAAAATAGGAATTCTCATCCGAGACAAGTTAATAATTTTAATTCTCCAACTCATAACGTCCAAAGGAACTCGAATGCATCCAACTATCAAAATAGTTCAAATAATTCAAATAATAATTCAAATAATAATTCTTTCCAATTTAGAAATGATAGAACATTAAATAATCGAATCAATTATAACACGGTATTTAGGTCACCAGTAAAACAGTCGTCGTCACAGCAGCGTCGGCATTTTACGAACAATGGATTACAATACCAAGAATCGCCTATGCCATCGACCTCCAATACTGATATTACGATGAGAACAGTTAGTTCAAGACGCACTAATTACACTGATACCGAAAATATTCAACCATCTTGTTCATATAACTATGAATCGAACTCGGATGGTTCGAACCATGAACAGATAAGAAATTTTTTTATGATAGCCACAACAATACCGAATAAGAATAATGAATCGTCTAGAATAAGAATTAATGCTCTTGATGATGAACTTAATGACGAGTTTGTGACAATTAGGAACAAAAACCCTAGGCCTCAGCCCGAAATGTCATTGTCTGATTTAGAAAATGAAAATCGAATGGATATCTCTGACACAGAATGTGAGGAACCGATAGAACTGGTAGAAATTTCAGACGACGGTGCTACCGCTAATTCAGTGTCAAATAGGGAACACGAGGGAATACCTATTTTAAACGAAGCTATAGACTGTAAACCACGACAGATATTAGTGTTCACTTGGTTCATTGACAAAATTTTAGTTAAAGATATCTCAAATAGGAAACAACGCATATTAGAAGTACATATGCCGCTGAATAAAGAAAGTCTAGTGAAGGATTTCTTTAAGGAATATGTAGATTTTAAATATAAATATTATATATATTTTGAAAATCCTGAATTTAGAAGAATATTTTCAAAGGTAGTTATAGAATTATACAAAAAGGGAACTTGTAACTTAGTAGAGTGTACAGAAAGAATCGTTAACCTGACTGAAGAAGATCATAGGAAACGTCTCAAAGTTCTTTATGAATATGTCGCGGACAAATTAAAAGAGGATAAGATTAAAGTTAGGAACAAGAGAGGTGGTGAAGAAATATCTAATATTAAAGAAGGTGATACTATTTTTATGAAAACTACTAGAACAAGAAAAGCTAAAGAAATGCCGCGTTATGAGAAAGCAAAAGTAGTGGGAAAATCGAATCATAACATTGTACCGGTAGAGTTGAATAAAAGAAAAACCAGAGTAGCTGCTAAAAATATAAAACGTCCTCCCCAGGTTATGGCTAGTACTCCTGATACTAGAGAGCCAAGTCCACAGCCTGGAACTTCGAAAGATGGACCAGAATCCAGGAATCATCCCAATGAAATTTGGAGTAGCAGTAATGAAGAATAGTTATTGGACAGTTTTTAAAACAGTAGACATTAAAACTTTAGGTATACAAATAAGTAATAATATAGAACTATATAATAAATTAAATGAATTAATAATGGTTAATCACTTAGACAAGGAATTAGTTGTAATAAGAGTTCAAATAGGTACATTAATTAAAATAGTAGAAAATAAGTTTCACCAGTTACTTCCATATAGTATGAGGAAACGTGCTATTTTTAGTCCTTTGGGTTCTTTAGTAAAAGTCATAACTGGAAATTTAGATGAGGAAGATGCTGTTAAATTTAATGAGGAAATTAGTAAAATAAGTAATAGAGAACACTTGACGGAAATTAAAGTATCTTCTATGCACAAAGCATTTGCTACTTTAGCCAATATCTCCGAGATAATGAATCAAAATATAGAAAATTTAAATTTTAAAACAAATGAGTATGATAAAGTTGTCGAAAAAGAAATTAAAATTAGTAATGTCATTCGTACTATGAATAGTTTATACCACATTCTAAATAACTTTCGTTACATTTATGAGAGTATACAAGAAATTGAAACTGCTATTGCGTTTAGTAAATTGCACACCTTACACCAATCTATTATTAATTCTACAGAGTTATTAGGTGTTTTTAAAGTGATAGAAAAACATGCACAAACAATTTATCCAGTAACAAAAAACAACTTACTTAAATTAGAACGTAATATTATATTAAAGTCTTATATTGATAAGAATAAATTAGTATTTGTATTAGAAATTCCTTTGATAGAATCAGAAACGTATAACTATTACAAGGTTACTCCTATTCCTATAACAAAATCCTCTAAAACTTACACAATTATTCCTAAATATCCTTACCTTTTGGTGAATGGTTTGAAATACAGAAATGTGTTGAGCCCTTGCGAGAGCATAGAAGACAACAAATACTTATGTTCAGAGGAAAATATGGCAACAGACAATGAGGAAACATGTATCGAGGAATTAATGTTAATAAAGAATAATTACAGCCTATGTCATCAACATCAAATACGAATTGAGAAGTTAAAAATCCAGAAGATAATGAATAATAGCTGGTTGATATTCACAGCAGATAAAATAATTTTGTCAGAACACTGCAGAAACGACGTCCGGCGATTCAGTTTACTGGGGACTTACATCGTGACGCCAAGTCAAGGGTGCAACATACAAATTGGCAGAACGATCTTCGGTCAATCAAGCAATGTATCGGATGTGAATATACAGATGCCACTGGTAGCAACGGCAGATAAAAAGTTAGATTTGACAAACGTAGACTTCAGTGATGTAAAAGAAATGTTAAATAATGTGAGAAATAGTAATAGTGAAATAGTGGTGGAAAGTGTGGTGACACATAACATAAGTGTATGGACATTAGTTCTTTATTTTATAGTAGTAATAATAGTAATTGTTATAATATTAAAGTTTAAATTGTATTCTATTTGCAATAAAAGAAATTCTCCGAAGTCACCTTTAGCCCCTTCGGATAATTTCTCTCTTAGGGAGGGAGGAGTTAAGAGTACCAACCTTATTAATATATGCTTTGCTAGCACTAAGCCGAATGTAGGTTGTGCGTCAGCAACGACCAATACTTACTAAGTAAATCTGAATGTATAAATGCATTAAGAAATAGATATTAAGTTGATTATTGTTTAGTTCATAATTAAGTGCTGTCACTCTGTTGATTTAAATAAATTATTTTTAAACCAAAAGTCCGTTGCCGTTCCTTTACTCACGCGCTGCCTCGCCCGAGCGTGCCGCGGCCCGAGCCGAACGTTGTCGGTTTTTGTCGATGTTCAAAGGCGCCTCAGTACGTTTGCCGCGCTCACTCAAGACGGTAGTGTTTTGCCTCGCTTATTCGTTGCGTGTTAGTTGTGCGTCATGGATAAAGAACAGTGTCTTAAATTAATACGACTATATGGTGAATATAGACGACTTTGGGATGCGCAATGTCCTGATTACACAAATAGAGGACTAAGGGAAGATGCATGGAGAAAAATAAGACAGGAAATGAACCTTCCAATAGCTGAATTAAAGAAAAAAATGGACTCTTTACTAGGGTCTTACAGGAGGGAAAAGTCGAGAGAAAAAAAAAGCCGAATCACAGGATCAGGTATTTATTATTTAATGTTTATGATTAGGGTTAACAACATTCATTTTATTATATTCAAAGTTACATCGGTTTTTATATTATTTCTAATATTATTTCTAATATTATTTTTTTTTATGATTATTCTTCAAATAATCTGTTCCCAGCCTGTAATCTATTTTTGTATAAGAGTTTAATCCAAAAACGTTTAGTTTTCTGTTTTCTTTTTTTTGCAAGCCTTAGAATTATTAAAAAGGCAGTGGTAGCGACAGCTTTCCGAATGTGCGGCCTCATGGTGGTCTCGGGCAAACTATACGGGCACGCGCGGTCTCTATTCGACTTCAAGTTAAACTGAGCGTCGATGCTCACGATGGCTCGGACTTGCCGCGCGAGGCAGCCTCGGATTAGAAAACTTACAGACCGAGGCTGCCTCGCGCGGCAAACGTTGCGAAGCAAACGTCCGAGGCTGCTTCGCGAGGCTGCTCGCTCAGTCAGTACGCGGCTATTAACGTGCGTTCAGGTTGTAATATTCGTCTATTTATTGTTTAGAGGTGAATCGATCCTTCTGTTCCTGGTACAAACTGTGGGTCGTCAAGCCGTGGAACAGCGTCAGTTCCGTGCTGGAAGTGGTCGTGCCCGTGCGCCACGGAAACAGCCAGGCTCTGATGCTGAGCTGGACGTGCCGGATCATGACTTGGAGCCACCGAGATTCGCTAGAAGGGCACTGGTACATTTGTTGGGTGAGTGCTGTGTATTTATTAGTGTCTGCAGTGGGGATGTTTTTTAAAGTTGATGACACTTTTATTACAAAACAAAGTCGTCGAATAGTGACGGATCTGGCAAATAGTAAACTTTTCAGGGCAGCCATTTCAAAATAATATAATCATGTTAGTTTTTGTCATAAATATTTTAATTCATATTCTGTTATTATGAAAATTGGCATACAAGCAAACAAAAGGGTTTGTTTTGAAACAAAATAAAAATAATAACATTAAATTACACAATTTTCTAGAAAAATCATATGTTTATATCAAATCCGTCACTTTATCGACTGATTAATTTGAAATTTAAAACACATGTCAATGTTGTATCCAAATATGATAAAAAGTGGATTTTGGATTTTTTTCAAATCCGACATTGTTCTACGATCATGACGAAATGTTCCTGGTAACAAATTTCGATTAAATTAAATGTTCCCGCGAAATGTATATGTAATGTAACCATGATTATTTGTTATAATCATGACATTATATTTTATATTAAACGTACATAATTCTATTTGGATGCAATGTGGTATCGTATTCCCAATAGGATTCCTCATCGTATCCATATCCTAACTTTCGTACCAACTGATGTGAAACTGACCTAAAATCATCGTGATTAATGTGCACTTTTTTTTTCCTTTTCACTTGTCCTTTTTTTTTAATATCCTGTTTACCGTTTACATAACTTTAACTTGCGGTCTAAAATAAATATATAATTTCTATCTTTTGCAATAAAGCAACATTTTGTTTTTATATTGAAAACTGACAGTGATGAAAATATCTGCGTAATATAAAAAATTAAACATGGTTCCGGTTTTGTTACAAGTAAATTTTAATGTTAGTAAAAAAACTTTAGGAAAGACTTCAGTGAACTTCAAGCAAACCTTTCCTAAGTAATAACACCAGTCACCTATCTGAATTTTCACGCAACTTCACTGCATCGTAATATATTTACCTATTGATTTTTATCCATTTGGAGATTAGACTCTTGGGCCGATTTAAGTTTTCGCCTAGTAGGTATTCCGGTGACCCCAGAGCTGGTGCTTTCCTCGCCAACGAATAAGTATCGCAATACAGCGACAAAATGCTGCTAGCATTAAAGGTGTGTACTATGCTGGCAGCATTTTCTACCACAGGGACCAAACTTTTTAAATTTATTATAGTTTTCTATTTATCCATTTTTAATTAATATTATTACGTAGGTAAAGAATACTGTAAATACTCTATATCTAAAAATTAATTTATTCATATTGATATTTAGCTTAGATACATAGAAATCAAACTATGTTCAAATTTAGCGAAAGTACCGTTACTTGTGCAAAATTTCATGGTTTTCGAGGAGGCAATGGCCAATGTGTCAATTTGAATTACGCGTTTCGAATCTTAACAAAATAATTTACTGTTATCGATTCTTTCCACGTTTCTTGTATCACCAAATCCGAAAAGTAGGTTTTGTTAAGAACTTTTTACAAGACATTTAAAAGCATGGGGGTTGATTACGGGACTGTTAATATTTTTAGGTCTACTAATATATCATTGCATCAAATAGAAATAATACAAACCGTTATTGCAAATTATCCCATTATTAGACTAATGGTGTATCTTTTTAACAGCCTTTATGGCAAGTAGGTGTATGTTTAAATTACAAGAAATGGAACCTAGAAATTTCCGGGTTTTACCATTAAGCCATTTAGACGCCTTCGAGTGATACAGTGAGTACATAATTCAAATGGAAAGAACATTCTAATAAATATATTTAATTAATTTTAGTAAAGTCCATTTCCTATTATTACTATTGTTATTTGGTCTCAATTTCTATAATATTAATTTAAATAATGTTTAAAATATATTGATCGTTTCAAGTGATTAGCGTTCTTGCGTAATATTATATGAAGCTACCCTTTAGTACCTACCATAATTAGCTTTATGTATGTAAATATGAGTCATACAACATGATGGAAGTTTAGATTTAAGTAGTTCTTAACCGCATCCGGTTATGTATTTACATAATTTTAAAATTTAAAGATGAAAAAATATAAGAAGCAGCTTTTTCAAAATTTATTTTTCTGTCTCGCTTAAAATTTATTTTACCCTTAACTTTCATAACTGAGTTCGTTCGCCTTAACCCTGGAATTTCGTACACGGATTTTTATCCCTTATCCAGGTATATCTAACAACGAAGAAACGACGACGTATATAGGTTACGTGGTCGTTTGTATCTATTTTATTTTTCTTAAACGTGATCTTCAATTATTTAAATTACAGATAAATTTACCGCAATCAACTAAGGGTGAAAGTGATGATGATTCGAGCGGGCGAAGTAAGTAAAAACATACAATAAATAGTTATGTAGGGACTTCAGAATTTAACACAATCTATTTCCACGTATCATAAGATATACTAAGTTACTACTACTATGTTTAAAGTAACTTAGAATTAATATACATAGTAGAGCAGTACAAACTCATCATATAATCATCATAATCATAATATAAATTAATCATCGTAATTCAATTCGTATCGAAATACCTATTCTTCTAGCGCTTAGTCTCGACTCTGAGTCTTACCCTTAGATTCTGGATTCGCTTTTGTTTATCTCCGATACACGTAATTTATGTAATTATTAACATAACAACAATACTAATTTGTTCCTGATAGAAACAATGAATCAACGGAATTCCTCAAATTGTTTTGTATCATTGTTTTATTTTTGCAATAATCTTATTATCTGTAGTATGTTGTTTCCAGTACAAAGTTATTACATATGAATCTTTGTCGCATAAATATAGAATTAATTAAAGAATTGTTGTGAAATACAGAAGTCATTGGTTTTTTTCCTATAACTAGAATTAACATTAACAATGTTGGCGCCCTCCATGGTGTTTGATTAATGTTATAAGTATTAAATTGCTATGGCATTTTCCCACGTATGAGAGGATATCAACTTGATTCTTTTGGAGAATATTAAAACTTTTGTATTACGAGTGTAAGAGAGAAGTAAAATGTTATTTTTTTAAAAGGTCTAGTGTTTTAGATAATTATGTTACGTTAACTTAAGAATTAAGATAGACATAGCGAGCAGGATAATGAATAAATATATATAATTATTCGTATTAATCTAATATATATTTGTTCAATGAGTCCCTTGCATTGTTCAATAATTATAATTGTCGATGGAGACAATCATATAATAATTAATGGCTCTTTACAAAGAAAAATAAATACAATGCTTTTGCATAAAAAACCTACTGCATTTTTAAATTACCTTATTTAAACCATTATTACAAAGATTTAACTGAAGTAGGTACTCTTTCTGTCAGATTATAGATGAATCTTCTAAAACTAAACGGTGCCCTTGAGGCATATCCCTACCAAGACTATGACCATTATTATTTTCTATTTCCAGACATGTGCTTGCCCGCTGCAAGAGTTCGGACCATCCATGGCTGGGTCCTGTGGAGGCCAGATCATTCTATTTATGTCTATATTGGAGTCCTTTATTAAAGGTCGATGTGATCTTGTGGATCCCTGTAACAGAGTGGTTGAAAAGGAGCAGTATGATGATAGCTATGACTTCGTTGTTGTTGGGGGTGGAACTGCAGGTGCCATTGTTGCTGCTCGATTATCGGAAAATCCGCAATGGAAGGTTATTGAATTTTCATTTTGTATTTCCGTATAGTAGGTATAGCAGAAAATGTTTATTTTAACGGTTGGCTACGCGGGTTCATACACACAAAACAATTTTAATATTGGTCAAGATTTAAAAGAAAGCCTAGTAATCAATAAAATCATATTTAGTATTTTAAACCAGGCGAAAAAACGTATATAAAGTATTCTAAAAGAATTCACGTCTATTCACTCGTCACGTGAGACCCGCACCGCAAACCTCCCTGACCCAGTAAAAAGCGTGATATTGTCATAAATTTAAATTGTAGGTTTCGGTTTATGTAAAATATTCTATATCCAGCTTAGTTTGTACATCTATATTTTCGTGTAAACAGTGAAACCTTTTGATACAAATAAATTGATATGTTATTTCGTGTTCAGAAACAGTCGCTGCTAGCTTTTGTTTGTAAGCAAAGGTTTATTGACAAACTATACACATAAAGAAGAATTTTCAAAATGCAAATGACAGTTGTGTTCAGGTTATAAATATATAAACAGTGAAATATACCCTATGGATAGAATTTAATAAGAATTAGTAAAAAAAAATAATTTTCTTATAAAAACGCCAAATAAATTATAACTCTGCAGGGGTTGAGCTTAGAGACTCCCGTAGATCAATGTTTTGCAGATGACCTTATCTATCCCCTATTTGCGTTTGATCCGCGACTTTTTGGCCATCCTGTATATCTTATAAATATGACAGTTTACTATTTTAAAATCAGTTACTCGTAAATGTTGATCTTAATCTTGACCATGGTCAGAAATGTTCTTAAAAGTTTCGTATTAATAAAGTCTTATTTATGTGTGAAATAAAACTGTTTTATGTTTGCGCTAGATTCTTATTATCGTTTTACTATATTTTCAAGGTACTTCTCATCGAAGCAGGCGGCGAGGAACCATCTCCGTCCTCAGTGCCGGCGTGGGTGTGACTGCATTTTGGAATAAAAACGATACTGACTGGAATTACAAAACAGAGCCACAAGAAAAAGCCTGTCTGGCTCATGGAGGACGCTGTTCTTGGCATAGAGGGAAAATGCTAGGTATATTATAAAATTATTATTATGTATATATATGCTGAGTTGTTCTATAATGAAACTTAATTATACTTTTAAGATTAACGTATAAACCTTTGTTATTATAACGTAATAATCAACGCTCTAAGTTCTAAGTCAATATAGATCCCCATACTTAGATACTGTTACTTCTGTTGAATATGTGAAGTGATGAAAACGGTCGGAGTTTTTTAACAAGGTTTCAAAGTAACATTATTAAATATAATATATGAAATATATAGGTGAATTAAAAGTGTTTTTACTATAAATTATAGAATGTAGATAGAAACTACATTGTTATAGATTAAAAGTAAATTATACAATTATTACTAAAATCGAATTATTTATCATTCTCATTTTCTGTTTATATATTTGAAATTATTATTTTTAATTTTTATGATTGAATTTATCTTTAAGCTACCTACTAATGTAATATTTAAGATGATATTGTAATTACGACAGCAAAATTTATGTAATAATAAATTTTGTTTGCATTTTATAGGGCTCTTGTTTTAGGTATAGTAAGTTAGCCAAAATATATCATATAAGCATTTTAATAAAATAAAACTCCATTACTCTTCTTTATCATAATTCTAGTATAAATTTATTATTATATTATAACTTTATATATTTTTTGTACTCTAGTTGATAAAAAACATATAATCTATTGTTTAATTCGTTTCAGGTGGATGTTCCGTGATCAACGGCATGATGTATATGAGAATGGCGCACCTGGTTGGTCATGGTTTGAAGTTATGCCTTACTTCCTGAGGAGCGAAGACAATAAGGAGATAAGCGAGAGTGTCTCTGGACAGTATCATAATACTGGCGGTCCTATCCCTGTTCAAAGAGTGTGTAATAACTATGACTAAGAATAATAATAATTCTTTATTTCTCCCATATATTATTAGTAATGGCAGACTGGTTTCCAAGCTAGATACGAACCTGTAATATGGATAACCAAACTTCCATTCCACGGCTAAGTCATACTGAGTCATAACAAAAAAAAGTACAAGTAAAGTAAAAGTATATGTGTGTGTGTTGTGTGCGTGAGTGAGTATTTGGGAGGGTGTGTGTGGGTTGGTATCAGGCACACGCTTAAGACTATGATATTATATAGAAATTATATTAATACATATAGCAGATTTTTCGTTTAGTCTTAGTTCAAAGTAAGTAAAAATTTATAGACAAATTGCTATACAAGTCTCGTAACTCTCCTATAAAATACATTAATCTAGTTTACTATAATTATTTCTTTTAAGGAAAAAATAATAATGAAATAACTATTGTTTTGTTGGAAATCAAACCGAGGTAATATGGTATTGGGGATCTGCAAGCATAAGTAAAAACTTGCAGAGTGGCATTAGGCATGAGCCATATATTTTTCTTCTTTATGTTCGTGTTTATATTATTGTTAACACTCATAAAATAGTCAATCATGAGTCAACCCAGTATCCAGTGTCTTATATTCATATCTCCCTCATCTTATATCCAGGGAATTCTCATTGCATTTGGCAAACGATATATTGATCTTCTATTGGCCTAGTTCCTTCAGCGTGCGACTTTCATCCCTGAGGCCGTAACTTATCCCGGCTTTGCGCCAATGGACATGCGCTTTCTGTCTATGTGCGCATCTAACTCGCTCGTACGGTGAAAGAAAGTGAACATTGTGATTGGGACTCGATTTGCCAGGAAATGACCGCTTAGCAGCGAAAGGTCGCATGCATTATGTATTTTATTTTATTCTGTTTAATTTTATTTTTATTATGTGCCATTAAGTTTAAATACAAGAATGGGATGTAAAGAGTTCAAGATACATATTAGACTCAATATCTAAGCGAACGAATCTAATACTTCGCCTCTTATAGGTATAGATTTAAAGTTTTAGAATGTTTGTTAAATTACCATATTTTGCCATAAAATTCGCCAATAATGGGTATTTTTAGATATATCGAAAGCGGATCCAAAATCAAGTTTCATACAGGTATTCAATTCGATTAAGTGAAAGCGGGACCGGTTCGATTTAACATAAATCCTTATTACAGGAAAATAAAATTTATTGGCCTACATTCATTAACATGTGAAAATTTATGTTGTAGACTTTAGGTACGTGTCCTAGAAAATGTTTGCCCGCATAGCAATTGAATAATGCATTTGACGATATTAGATCCGTTTGATTATCATAGATAAATCAAAGTTGTATTATTAAAAAAAATATTTATAACACATCTAGGGCTGGTTCAAATATGTGTAAATACCTTTGCAGATAAAAAATCACTTTATGTACGACATTGTGTTTTGTTTTTCAATGAGACTGGCTAGATTATATATAGAAAAAGGTGGTTATGAAGAAGTTCTTTAGTTATTCGTTTAACTATTAAAACATTATAGAAAAACAATAATAATTTAAAAAACATTAACAGTTCCGATAGGCGCCACGCTTGGCTCACGATGTCGTATCAGCGGCTATCGAATTGGGATTCACTCCTACGAGCGATCTTAATGGAGAGACAACAACGGGCTTTACGATCGCACAGGCATTTAACGAGTAAGAAAAATCTAAATATATTATGACGTCATTATCAGACTAAACCAATGTTGATACCATAAGTTAAAGCATTGAGGACCATAAATATTATTTAAAAAAATGTAAAGCTAACAATTTTTTAATATATTTACCTCGTTGTTACCAAGGTTTTTTTTTTGATCTGCCGTAAGCCCTATCATATCCTTTTATAAAATATTATTTAAGGCGAATGGGTCCACCACCCTACTGTGCCTACTCGAAAGTATTTTTTTTTTACTCAATTTGGGAGATCAAACATTCAAGACATGTGCAATAAGCCACTAAGCCATGAAGTCGGTAGTTGGTCCAGTATCGTAGAATTTTATTGTTATACATAGTTTCTATCATCTTTAGAAAATAAGTCACTATTTCTTTCAGCGGCGGTACGAGATTTAGCACAGCGCGTGCATATCTTCGCCCAGCTTCTCACCGAGAAAACTTAGACGTAATACTCAACGCTTTAGGGACAAGGGTCATTATAGATCCCCGTACTAAGACTGTTACTGGTGTTGAATATATCAAGAACGGCGAGACCAAAACGGTCGCGGTCACAAAAGAGGTACGCGTCTCATTCGTAAAAATAAATAATAGACATTTCAACTTAAATACGCTTAGTATTACAATTTTCTTAGCGTCTTCTTCTAATTTTTTTTATTTAAATTATTCGTATCTGTGATTTACTTAAGCATAATCATGTGGTACGATTTATAAATAACATTTATTTTCAGGCTATTCTATCTGGCGGTACAATGGCTTCTCCACAAATTCTACTTCTCTCGGGAGTAGGACCAAAAGAGACTTTAGACAAATTTAACATCCCGGTAATCAAAGATCTGCCCGGCGTAGGGCAGAACCTTCACAATCACGTAGGAGTGAAACTTGACTTCACACTAACGAAGGAGCCAGATCTTCCAGAACTGAATTGGGAGAGTGCCATGGAATATATGTTAGAGAGGAAAGGCCCATTGTCGGGGACAGGAATGTCTCAGGTAACATGGCAAGAATGTTATTGTATTATTGTCATCCAATCTTTATTTCTCATTAAAACTATGCAAATAAATTGTGCTATTAATAAAGTTCATCGTTAAATTCCAAACTCTCAATTTGAATCTTTCTACGTTTTTGAAAAGTTTAAGTAATAAACTAGCGTAGACCCAAGAATACACAAACATCACTTAGGTTTCGATTCGGATATTAACATAAAGGTATTATTTTTACAGTTGACTGGGATGATAAATTCCCGGTTAGCGCCAGCTGGCGGACGTCACCCTGACATACAGTATTTCTTTGGGGGCTACTACGCGGCTTGTGGTGACGGGTCCTTGGGACCAGACGACTTGGAGAACGCGGAAAAGAGAAAAATAACGTTAGTAATAAAAACCTTTTTTTTAAATTTGAACACCCAACACTCCGAAGCATGGGGTAATCATTCTGCGTCTGTTTTATTGAAAATTTCAATGTGGCTTTCTGTGTAACCAAACCGAAAACAATTACGGTTTCGTCAGGAATCGAGCAAATCCCTTAGTCTCGTAAGTGGTAAAAAGATATTAGTAAACAAAATAATATTTGTAGAATAGCTGTGTCTACGGAGGTATTGTTTTTTTTTAGTATATCAGCAATTGCCCTACAACCAAAAAGCCGTGGTTTCTTAACGCTGCGTTCCGGAGACCCATTCGACCACCCATTGTTTCAACCTAACTACTTTCAAGATGATCACGATTTGGCAGTATTGGTTGAGGCTGCAAGAACTGCGTATCGGTTGGCTAATACTACAGTAAGCAGAATTTGACATTTTATTATAAATTGCAGTTAGTAAGACAGAAATGTAAAATGTAGTAAAAATCTTTCCTCTATGCTTATTAAATTTAAACGCCCCTTTCTGTCAAAACCTTCCGCAACCTGTGATGATGATACAATTATGTACTAATTTATGTGCTCATTAAACTCACCCATCTGTAATTAAAAGAATTACCAAGTAGACCAGTGCCGATAATTTTTGAAACCTAAAAAAATATAGTAAGATGAAACCTATTGGAAAAGGAGGACAATATTATAAAAATTAAAGGAAAAATAATTTACGGGCGATCTGAGGTCGGGAAGGGGCAGGGGGGGGGAGTTTTAAGGGTAAAAAACGGCTTATCTCGATTTCCGGCAAAACTAAAAGTCCTATCGAAGAAAGTTAAATGGCAAAGATCTAAAACTTTTGTATTCACACATTTTTCACATAACCTCAAAATTTATGTGAAAAATTCAAGAAACCAAGTTTTTGGTTTATAATTTTTATCTTTTACAATTTTTTTTTTAACGAAATTTGGTGAAAACTTACCTTTCTATGTCCCAAATACGCTGTAATTTATTTGATTAAAAATATTTATTTTTTCACCTTATTTTGAATAAATATCGAAAAAACACTTATTTTGAATAAATTCACCAAAATGTGAATCATACCCTCCCTGGTTCAGTAGACCCCTAATTAAATGCGCGAAAGAGAAACTTAAATATCACAAAAGATACAGGTTATATCAAAATCCAAGAGACAAACAAACATTCGATATATTACGACGAAGATATGATGAAATGCTTAAGGAGTGCTATAGAACTTTTAAAGAGAACGCTGCCTCAGCTTTGAAACAAAATCCTAAATACATATGGTCCTACGTTAATAACTTAAAACATAACAGTTGTTCTATACCAAACCAAGTCCTTTGGGGTTCTAAACAGGCGAATGGTGGCCAGGAAATATGCGATTTATTCTCAGAATACTTTCAATCAGTATATCAGCTACAACCCTCATTAACAACAACATCTTCAGATATAGATCCTTCTTCTCCAATAACTGAAGGTCTAGTCCCTGGGTGTTATCCCTCGTTGCATAATGTGATCCTGGAAGTATCTGAAGTTCGCGCTGCCATTAGGAAGTTAGACGCAAACAAAGGTATAGGGTTAGATAATATACCTAATGTTGTGCTAAAGAAATGTGCCGAAAATATATCGATTCCCCTATGCATGATTTATAACGAGTCTTTGCGTCAAGGTGTGTTTCCTACCGTATGGAAAGCTGCTCGGGTAACACCTATTCACAAGGGCGGAGATAGAAACGTTGTTCAGAACTATAGACCAGTTTCAATATTACCAGCACCTGGAAAAGTGTTTGAGTCTCTTATTCAGCAGAGAATTTTTTGGCATGTAAAACAGAATATACACCCAGAGCAACATGGTTTCATGCCAAGGAAATCGACCACTACGAATTTGCTTGGTTTCACTGAGGACATAGCAAAGGGAATCGACAACGGACAGGAAATCCATGCAATATACACCGACCTCAGTAAGGCTTTTGACCTCATTTGCCACGATTTACTACTGCAGAAGATCTTTTCCATGGGCATCCATGGGTCATTGTTTAGGTGGTGTGACTCGTACTTAAAAAATAGGACACAACTGGTAAAGATCAGAGGGCATGTGTCTAATGGTCAGCCTATGCCTATGGGCGTACCACAAGGATCGCACTTAGGGCCTTTATTCTTTATCATTTTTGTGAATGATTTAGCATATAATTTGAAGTGCAATTTTAAAATGTATGCTGATGACTTAAAATTATACCAACATGTTCAACAGGATATCGATATTGATTTTCTGCAGGAGCAACTAAACAAAGTTAACATATGGTGCGGGCTGAATAGAATGATTTTAAATGAAAGAAAGTGCTGCTGCATAAAATTTTCGAAAAAAAAGAAATCTTCACCATTAACATACTGCATTAGGGGCCAGAAACTTCAAGAGGTTAAAAGCATAAGAGATTTGGGCGTCATTATGGATAGTTCACTAAGTTTTAGGGAGCATGTGGATAGTATTATAAAAAGATCCTTAAAGCTCTCTGGTTTTATCTCCAGAATAACAGGGAGTCTTACCGATCCCAGTGTCGCAGTTACTATTTTTACCAGCCTCGTCAGAAGCATATTGGAGTTCAATAGTTGTGTCTGGTCTCCAATGTATTTAACCCATTCAGCGAGGCTGGAAAGGGTGCAGAGGAAGTTTTTATACCATCTATCCTTTAGAAATAATAAATGTGCAATGTTGAGTAAATATGAGGATAGGTTAAATTTTTATAACTTGGAATCTCTGAGTGTTCGTAGAGTAAACATCGACTTGCTATACCTATTTAAAGTAATTAACGGAATTGTGGATTGCCCAGAAATTTTAGAACGTTTATCCATACAAGTTCCTCGGGTCGGGAGTCGTTTGTACAATCGACGATCTTTTCACATCCCGCATTGTCGAACAAACGTTGGCAGAAACTCACCAATTAATAGGTTATGTCGCTACCATAATGATATTGCACAGAGTTTCGACATTTTTCACGGTTCTTTGGCCTCAGCTAAAAGTAGAATTAGGACACAGAATTAGGCATTTTTATTTTTGGTTCAAATAGTATAATTCTTTTATAGTTTGCTTTTTTAATTTTTATGCTTGTTTATATTTAACACTGTTTTTTGTATCCACTTAATTTCGCTTGTCGTGTCCACATGTAATAGGGACGGCACCGCATTTGATATTTATGTTAATGTTTTATGTCAATTTATATCATGTGTTTGTCCTAATTTTGTGGTCCAAATAAAAAAAAAAACACCCTCATTTTCAATCGAAAATTCACCCGTCAAAATATCAGCTTTTTACAAAAAGTTGGTGTGCTTTCAGTTCGTTAAAATCTCTACTTTCCTATGGTAAAAAAATATATATATATTACCATAGTAAATCTTCTCAGAAAATGCAAATCATCGTATGCAGTAACGCCCAGACCCGTCATACCCTTCCCTACTTCTCTATGAAATACGAAAATTTTAGCCCATCTAAAGGCTAAAATTTTTTTTTAGGTCACTCAGGTATATATAAGTTATCTTAAATAGGCATCTAATTATAATTTAAAGAAGATTACGTATTTTATTGAGAAACTCCCTCTAACGTAAGAATATAATTATTTTCAGAATACAATTAAACTTTTATTTACTTACTAACTAATTGTAATTGGTAGTACAATTTCCAATATATTTTAAACCAGATACTTCGTGAAAAGTACGGCATGCAGCCCACTGAGAACTATGGAGAGCAGTGTCCCGGTGGTGGATTAAACCCCACGGATGAGTTCTTCAAGTGTTTAGCACAATATTACACAGCGCCAGAGAATCATCAGGTTGGGACGTGTAAGATGGGCTCTAGCGACGACCCTATGGCTGTTGTTGACCCCACGTTGAAGGTTTATGGTATCGAAGGTGAGTAAACAGCTAAAGAAAACTTTGCTATTCATTTGAAATTGTTCCGATATTTTTCATTGATGAAAAAAAATCTAAATTGCATTTATTTACTAAATGAGAAAATGCGATAACATAAGAGTTGTTTTTTGTGAGTTGTTCTATCTTAATGACTTTTTTATTCAGGTCTCCGAGTGATCGACGCTTCAATAATGCCAACAGTGCCGTCAGCTAACACAGCAGCACCGGTTGTAATGGTTGCGGAACGTGGAGCCGAGTTCATCGTCACTAGACATCAGAGGTTCAAGAACAGATTTGGCAGCAATACGCCTACAAAAGGTGGCGCTACCAGCCATGACGATAGGTGAATAGTTAAGCCTATATTATCACGTAACTATATACAAGATTCTGAATATCAAAAATATAGAAAATTCATTCCCTTTCTAAAAATTTTTAGACGCCAATCAAATAAATTATGTCTCTCCGCTAGAAATGTAACGTATTGTTGATAATTCACAAACCCTTGGATGAATATTATTATTTTTGAGCTATTCTGTGTTTTAGCCCCGCTATTGACTAATGTAATAACTTATTATTTTACAGGTGGACGTACTATAACTCCAATAGAGATAGCAAATGGAACAATAGAGATTGGGTTTTCAACATTAATAGGCAAAATACCCAAAAACCTCAAGACTGGTACAGGCTGAATAATGTTTATCCTACTAGGCAATCGCACAGATAATGAAATACGAAAATCAGAACACCGAATTAAATTATTTTATTGTAAGACTTAGTTAAACGAAATGTAAAAATATATTTGCTGGCTTACATAGAGTCGGTCACATCTAAATCAGTTTTAATGAATAGAGCGTAATTGTAACGATTTAGTGAAATATCAGTATTATACAAAATTTCTCGTTATTGAAATCTAAAATGTATTAAGTTTAAGATTTTTGACTGCTCTTTTTAAATAAACATTATTTTGTAAGGTTTTAGAAAAACTATCATGTTATAAAACTATTTTAACTATCGAATTTGTTTTCACTACCACATCTGCTGTTAACTCTATAGAAATGATTAATCGTAAACTATTGAAAACCGGATCGAAGGACCATAAGATTTTGCATTGTTTTAGAAAAATGAAGGACATTAAAGCGCATTTCTAACGGATCAAGTTCTATTAAATATATTCAAGCGTAATCCTATGTAAGTCGACTGAAATAACAGTATATGTTACGTTAACCAATGTATTACAAACTTGCATTATTAAATGATCAAATTAAGTGACCTCGATGATGCACTTATTTATAACTATGTTTAGCCTAACTATAAAATGCTAAAACTTTGCATTAATAATGATTGTTATAGGAATAAAACAAAGAACACAAAATTATATAGACAATGTATAATTTACTTAAAATTGGTTGCTTCATAAAATATATTTTTTATTTCCTATCTTAATAATAATGACAGATTATTTATTTTTTCCTTTCTTGCCTTTGCCTTTCGCAGGCACAGGTTCTGGATCAGATTCTGATCTGAAAAATAAAGATAACAATGTTTTCTGCTATGTTCTATAATATCACTAAAAGGAGCTCATCCAATATTATTAAGGAACTTTCTGTAGAAATTTCCACTGCTTTAATTAAGAAACGTGTAAGTAATATATGTTTTTTTTAAAACTATATCTGAGTCGTGATTGAACACAAACATCCAAATTTTCGTGTATATATATTGGATGTTTGTTATGTTATCTATAATTATTGCTTATTGACTTGTGCTAAAAACTATTAAATTATTAAAATCTTATATATAAGTGGGACTAATAAGTTTTTAGAAACCCACAAATATATTTTGCTCAATTGCATACGTGGTTACGTGAAATATCATTAATAAATAGTTCCTTCAGTTTTATTAACACCTGTATACCATAATCGAATAAATTAAATTATAGGCAAAAATCACGAAAAATGGTTTATTAGTTAAAGCAAGAAAAATTTACACTTACGATTGGCTATTTTCCGGCGTCTCTGGCACAGTCACGTTTGATTTTGACGCGCGTCTACTCGTATCATCCTCTGACACATTCAGCACTTCTTGTTGCTGAAAATCGTATTAAATTACATTAATTAATTCGCTATCTATATATATATTTTGAATTTAGACATCTATAAAATATATACTATTAAAATAATAATAATGTTCCAGTAACGCTACGGTTTTAGCTCTCGGCCTCAGACTGCATTTTTCGATTTCGAAGTATTATAAAATAATTAAAAAAAAATTGTGTACAGAAAATGAAACAAAAACAGAGCAATACATAATATAAATAAGTCAAAGAATAATAAAACTGATTATTTTTAATTTTAAAATTGGAAAAGGAATTGTACATTTTTAATAAATTGAGAAGAACTTACAATTTCATTATCATATATTATAGTATGGAGTTGCGTATCATCTGTAGAGTCGTGCATGAACTGTGGACTGCCTGTACTGTTACGAGAACCCATTGATGATCGAGTCGAACGGCGAGGGGCTACCACTGAAAAAATATTTTATACGAGCTGCAATATTGAATGTAATAAAATTTGCAAATGTTTAAAAACACAGAAGTCCAACCCCTACCATAGACATGGATGCCTAAGGAATGTTTGATGCATTGAGTGTCATCTATTTAGCCATAGTTTCAAATTTATCTTTAATAATATAGGATTCTTTATCGAATTATTGAGTTATGTAACCTAACATTAGTTAAGTTACATATACAGTCAAAACCGGTTATAACGACATTGAAGGGACCGTATAGTTGCCGACGTTATATCCGATAGTCGTTATAAGCAACGTCATATACACAAGTACAGTACATATGTATGTACGTAGTTATCGATCTAGAATAGGTAGGTAAGGGTTACAATATGGTATGTTAATATTATAATATGTAACGAGTCAAAAAAGAAACAAAAATATTTATTACGAAATAATTAGGTACAAAAGTAATCAGTCTCAAGGTATGAGTATCACCAGTATCAAACTGTTCGTTAAAGGCAACAAATTTTTGCAAAATCATTACAGCGTTGAAAGCCTCGGAAATCGTTGTTGGCTGAAACTGTTCGTTGGGAGAAAGTGCGTAGGTAATAATATGCTTAAACATTCATTCAATGCTTATAAATAGGATTTAAAATCGTTTGTATTGTTTTGTTTTGCTGAGACAAGAAGCGGTTGGTCGTTATAGCCGATGAATATCGATAAACTTTCGTCGTTATAAGCGATATGTCGCTGTATCCGATGTTGTTGTAAGCGGTTTCTTTACTGAATAGTTTACTAGGGATTCGGACAGGACCATACAATCTGGTTGTAATAACCGATAGGTCGTTGTAAACGATGTCGTTATAAACGGTTTTGACTGTATATATATTTTAGCTAATAATTAGAAGCGCAAACCAAATGTTAGCAATCATCACACACTTGAAGCCAAATTGAGCCCTTCAGCTTTTTCGGCACTCATAAATTGTAATAAAACCTTGTTACCGATAATGTCGAAAAAGGTCGACTGTACTTGTATTGAAGTGTCACTTATATATTTTATGAATCCTTAGATAAGCCAAGTTAGTTTTTGTTAGCGTCGCAACCTCACTACCCCTAATTTTAGGTTTTTTATGTTTTAAACAATTAAAGTAAGTAGTTACCCAGTTTCAAACAGTGTTTCATTTAACATATATCTGAACATATCTAACACAACAACCGCCACCGAACTTGACTGTCGGAACAATTTTTTATAAAATGTTAGGTATATTATATTTGTATGTTCAATGTACTAGTTTATATTATAATAGAGATATATTCTAGGATGACGGTGATCTAACAAATAGTTTGTAATAAAACATATATTACCTTCTTTCTTCTTCTTTTGCGTATTCTTCTTTTTGTCCTTCTTCTGACTTTTGTCTGTGTCAGAACTTGTACTGGATTGTGTAACTTGAGTAGATTTACGAACGGTAACATTTGATGCGTCCAAGTCGCTGAATGGCGACGAACTTAATGGGGACTTCTGTTTTTCTTGGGATTTCTGTTTCTCCACTGTTTTCTCATTTGCTGAAATATTTTCTAACATTAGAAAACGAATCAATAAGTGAAACAATATGTTTTAGCTTTGTTGGCCTCTCACTTGATTTATTTACCCGGAGATGTCAGATCCTATACTTACATACTTAGCGCTTAGTGTTCACTCTAAATCAATTGTTTTGTAATGAAGGACATAAAAGCAATGTTTAGAGGTGCAGAGAGCAAAAAATATTTCATTTATAATTCATCTTTAACGGTTTAATGGTATTTTTTTATTTTTAGTAATATTAAGTGTTCAGTAAATTATTCCAATTTATTCCAACAGTCAAGATGGTTTCAATGTAAATAATTTATAATATTTTCAAATATTCAATATGTCAAAAATTATGAAAAATATATTTATTTCTGTGTTTAATATTCTAATCTAATATATAAAGTATAGCATTAATTTTTTGGCGGGCTATTTACCTCTATCGACATCAACTACAGATCTTTCTGACCGACTCCTCTTAAAACCTTTCTTTTTCTTCTCCTTTGAGTTTACTTTGTTATTTTTGGACTGCGTAGGTTCCTCTTTTGGTGGCGTAGTTTCCTTCGTTACAGGCAATTTCTTTTTCTTTCCTATAAAACATCTCATTATAATCAATACTTATAATTGGCAACTTGTTTCTACATTATTAAGTCACAGAAAACCTTATCTATGTAAATATGAAAATGTCTCAATTGCATATAGAAGTAAAAATAGACAGCGATATTAAGAAAGATTTATAATATTTTCAAGGCCAGATACAAAAATATTGTTATTATAAATTGAAAGCAAATATTGGCGGAAATCAATCCGAAAATTTGCTAAATTTCCACTCAAACTGTACATCAATTCTTTGATTTCTTTGTAGTTCCTTTTTCGGGCAATGTAAAACAATTTCAGAAGTTTCCGGGAAAAAGAAAATACTCTTGAAAATAAAATTGTAAGACATTGTGAATTTACCTTTGGTCATTTTGGGTTTCTTGACTGGTGATATGTCACTGTCCGAGTTACTTCTTTGATCTTGTGAAACCGGAACGGAATTTGGATCTGAGGACACCACTTCGTTGTCCTTATTGACTTCGGTTTCTGGGTCTAGTAATTATTATTAGTTATCTATGAATTTAAACGCATAAAAATATTGAACTGATTATGTTCGTGTAGGTTATACTTCTTACGACTTAGTGACCGATTTAATGAGAACAGTAGCACTACAACCTCCGAGGTCTGAGCCTCAGGTTTCTATATCTGTTTGGTAATCAATTAATTTATTATAATGGACAAGTAGAAGTAGAGAAGAGAGTGTCACGCTGTAACCACTAGGCCAACACTGCTCCTGTTCCTTAGATATGAATTCACACCAATTGACCTAGTCCCATGCTAAGCTGGTGAAGGTTGTGTTATGGGTACTAGGCAACAAATATACATACATATTACATATACACATATAAATACATATTTAAACACCCAAGACCTAAGCACAACACCAAATGCTCATCACATCGATGTTTGTCTCAGCCGGGGATCGAACCCGGGACCTATGGATTCGCAGTCAGGGGTACTAACCATTAGACCAATAAGCCGTCAGAATATCGTCTGAGGTATTGAAATGGACTGTCTTGTGTCCGATAGAATTTGTGAGAACAATTCCTATTATGCAAGTTAAGCAGTATTATTTAATACTCAGGAACAATATGTTACAGAGGTATAGATTTAACAGTAGGCAACGCAACAGAAGCTCTCAGTAAAGTTATTATTAATGGAGTGATGTTATACAGCCTCGAAAAATAGACTGTGGACTGTGAGGAAATGGATCTTTAGGTATCTTGAAGTATTCTTACCAGTAAGAGCATCAGTTATCAGCGTCTGTAACGCTGTCCTGCCCATGGGATCTGTGGTATCGTATACTTTAAGCATACAGGCTAATTCATGGAGCACATACTGACGGGTGCTAAAACTCACTTGGTCTTCCGTAGCTGATGGGCACGGGGATTCCAATATACTGCAAAATATCTTTACACATTAAAAATTAAACAATAATTTATCTCGCGGTGGAACAGGAATTCAATTAATTTTTCCGCTACCATATTGTCGAGTTTCACTACAGTAATATATTTAAAAACAAAAATATTGTATCTAATAAAATATGAAATTTATATGTATATAATATTTTATAAAAATACTAGCTGACCCGCCAAACGTTATTTTGCCATGTATATTATTTCTAGGAAACATTTTTTTACACTAAAAATAACTACATAATAAAAAATAGAAGTTGATCGTAGAGGGATGAAAATTAAGGGTTGTATGTATTTTTGTATGCTGTATCATAAAAAAATAAAAACAAAAAAAAACACACAAAAAATTAGGAATTTGAAAGATAAACAGTAGCCGATTCCCAGACTAACTGAATATGTAAACAAAATTTCATAAGAATCGGTTCAGCCGTTTCGGAGGAGTATGGGAACGAACATTGTGACCCGAGAATTTTATATATTAGATGAAAGTCTAAATATACCCGTGGTTTGAATTTTGTAGCTAGCGTTTGTACCTTCCTATTATCGCCTTGCAAAGGACAGAGATACAAATAAATATTTTGTTTGTGAAATATTTCACTTGGCATATTTTAGTTTACACGTGACCATATTTATTATATATCAAAACTAGCAAACTCGGCGAACTCCGTTTCGCCACCAGATGGCTTCGTTTTATGTAACATTTCGTTGGGTGATCCCGCTTTTCTGTTGAAATTTTTCCAGAATTTTCTTCACTATAAACCTCACGGAGCCCGAGACCTTTCCAACGAATGCAAAACCGTGGATCGGTTCGTGCGTTCTGGAGTTATAGCGTCAGGAAGGAAAACCCGACTTATTTTTATATAGTAGATTAATAATTGAATAATCGAACCGCATTTTAATCACATGCGTACTAAGACTCGTATATAAGATTATATAAAACAAGCGTTGCTGTGGCTAAGGTTTTTGTTATATTACATAGTAGTAAACTTGGGGACAACCATGCTTTATTGGTGGTTATGCCATTAAATTGTAGCTTATGTGAAACGTTGGTACTTTCAACACAGCGCCATCTGTTAGAATTGTGACTATCAAATAATTAACAAATATTTTGTTATAAAATAATATTGCGGGTATAAATTGAGATGCAAGGAAACCACACAAGGTGTGCAAATTTGATTGATATCGGTTCGGTAGTTTAGGAGTCCATAGCGGACAAACAACGTGACACGTAATTTATATATAAGATGTTTCCTTGATAAACAATATTTTTAATTTCTTCTCATATAAAACCAAATATATTTTTACTTACGCTCTTATGTATCCAATTAAAACAACCAAGTCTGGAATGACCATTTCCAATGTTTCGTCATCGTTTATTTTCTGCAAATGTTCCGCTAGATGGCGCCAATACCAAGCTGTTTCCTTATTAAGTTTTTCAGCTGGAATTAACCTCAAGTTCTTGTCCGTGGGCAGCCATTCTAAAAGCTCCGATATTGGTAAACGTCTGCAATTGATAACATTATTAGTAAACGAATTGGCATGCATAGAAAGACTAAAACAATAGTTTCTTTGAATAACTTTATATATCTTTATCTATTCAGCAACCACTTACGATCAAAGTCTGTTTAGCCCTCAGTAAGAATAATTTACTCTAACTCAATGTGTACACTATAAAAACAATAGAAGCTAAATAAAAATGTCACTGTGTGAGTGATAAGGAAAGTTAACAGCAATTTTTTTAAACTATATAACTTCACTACTATAACCAATCAGGTTCAGAATAATGAATATTAAAAAATATAATTCTTAAATAAATCCTGCTTAAACTATAATCCATTACCTTTATATGTGTTATAAAATAAAATTTAAATCAAAACTTACTTAAATAAAGACTCCAATAACTTTCCGGCAACATATTGGGAATCTTTAGCATCATTTATATTATCAAGACGTATTGCTTTGAGTAAGTATACAATATTTCCTTCAAAAGAACTCAGCCACCCTGGTATTAATATTTCTTCTACAACTCGTCGTACGCGCGGGTTTCGTTCTGTTAAGCCAACCTGTGACAAGAATTCATTGAATCATTAAATAGATCACCTTGCTGCATGGTCCACAAGTTAGGATGGGTACAAAAATAAAACTGTACGGAAGGCAAAAAATGTATAACTAGTGCCCAGAATTGTTATTTACTATAGTGTGATGAATATGTCAAAGTCGGTTGTTGTTATTTTGAATTACTATGTTTAATAATTAAATAGGTTTATTGTAAATTTTTATAAAAGTATGTTTATTAGATGAACAATGAACATGCTTTTAAAATATACAAATAAAAAAATTTAAATGAATATTGAATATATCTTTAATTATCTGAGAGGTCTTAGATAAGATTTTTTTATATCTAGTGCAATATTTTTGATACAATTTAGAATGATCTCAAGCTTTGTCACCTGTGTCACTGTCTGAACTGAAAGATTTGTAATCTTAAGTGATATTTATAAGTACACTTGCTTATCAAAAAAAATATCAGGGATTTAAATGCAGAAATGTATGTGCCCCATGTTTGGGGTTTGATGATTTCACATAAATGAAATGAAAATCAAACTTACCTTCAAAGTATGAAGCCTCTGCTTAACTCTTAGAAGTTTGACATCAATAGCTGATATGTACAGAAATGCCGCTCTGCGGACTGCATCGTCAACATCACATAGTCTCTCCAACACAAATGGGACATTACGTACACATTTTGCTATAGACATAAGTATTGCTCTAAAAAATATTGTAGTGTGTTCGATAGTTGCATAAAAATTCAACAAAGAAGCAACTTATTAGTAAATTAAAAGTATAATACTTCAAAACATATTAATAAGCAAGTCAATATATATATTTTTAATAATTGTTTCTGCATAAAGACATCATTTAAAATTACAACCTAAAGGAACTTTAATATCAGAAAGTGTGCAATAACACTGCTTAGTCTCTATTAAGGAGAAGACACTCTGTTCTTGAGTATGATTTTTTCTACGTACCACAGTTTAGAACATGTACATAGACTGACATGCACTCACAATCATTTACTAATTGAAATAGTTAAAGTCAACATATAGAATAGATACCTTCGAACAGATGAGCTAGGATCACAACTCATGTGGAAGAGATAAGCACGGGTGACTTCATCATCAGACTCCATGGGATTCTGAAGTCTTTGCAATGCCATTGCAGCACGGCATCGTACGGCACTACGTGTATCTTGTAGGCGTTGGAGCTGTAGTGGATAAAGTTAAAATATGAGTTGACTCCAGACCACTACGCTCCGCTATTGCCAGTTGATCTGTGAAGTCTCATTAGAAATATACAATACTATTCTATTTCATTACATGTCTAAGGATACATGAATGTCTATAATAATAAAGTAAATATACTGGGATGTAATAGGTTTATTTTATTACAATTACTTTGTACAGTTATTTTAATGTTATAATCAATTTCTGTAACAACTCGAATCAAATAAATAAGTTTAGGTTTTTATTTTTGTTTCAAGAACTAACTCTATCAATTATTTATTGATCGAAAAAATCCCAATTCCTTCAAAATTGTTTGTTTCACCTGTGAAGTAAGAAGCTTGTCACACAGATCATCATCCAATGACGCATCATCACCAAGAGCTGCTAGCACAGCTGCCAGAAGCTGACTTGCTCTATATCTGACCGATTGTCCAGACACACATTGACACTGAAATATAAAAATAGTCCCTGATAATATTTTGTACAAAAATCAAAAATTCATTTGTTATTTAATAAAGAAGGTAACAGTTTTAAATACCATCGCACTTTTTTGACGATACTAATTATTTAGGAGTCTCGGAGGACCTTCATTGGAACACCTCCAAGTGAGTTTTGCTCCGAAAACGCACTTTCACGTGAAAATAAAAAAGAAACGGATTTATAAAGTAAACTGCACTGTAAAACTAATTACCGCTAGTCTAGCATAAACCACATTCAAAATGGCCGATTAAGAATAAAATTAATAGGGATGTGAAAAATAATCGATTTTTTTAAAAGTGAAAATCGATTTTTGTATTCGATTTTAATATTAAAAATAATTGAAAATTCGGCGACCAAATATTCATATACTAACTCTAACCTAACCAATCTAAATAATATTTGTTTTTGTGGACAGCTCCGATCTAAATAGTAATTGTTTATTCAAGCCTCAGCTTCTCGGCGTCCTGGTCGCCTTCGGCGACCAAATATTCATATACTAACTCTAACCTAACCAATCTAAATAATATTTGTTTTTGTGGACAGCTCCGATCTAAATAGTAATTGTTTATTCAAGCCTCGGCTTCTCGGCGTCCTGGTCGCCTTCGGCGACCAAATATTCATATACTAACTCTAACCTAACCAATCTAAATAATATTTGTTTTTGTGGACAGCTCCGATCTAAATAGTAATTGTTTATTCAAGCCTCAGCTTCTCGGCGTCCTGGTCGCCTTCGGCGACCAAATATTCATATACTAACTCTAACCTAACCAATCTAAATAATATTTGTTTTTGTGGACAGCTCCGATCTAAATAGTAATTGTTTATTCAAGCCTCAGTTTCTCGGCGTCCTGGTCGCCTTCGGCGACCAAATATTCATATACTAACTCTAACCTAACCAATCTAAATAATATTTGTTTTTGTGGACAGCTCCGATCTAAATAGTAATTGTTTATTCAAGCCTTGACTTCTCGGCGTCCTGGTCGCCTTCGGCGACCAAATATTCATATACTAACTCTAACCTAACCAATCTAAATAATATTTGTTTTTGTGGACAGCTCCGATCTAAATAGTAATTGTTTATTCAAGCCTCGGCTTCTCGGCGTCCTGGTCGCCTTCGGCGACCAAATATTCATATACTAACTCTAACCTAACCAATCTAAATAATATTTGTTTTTGTGGACAGCTCCGATCTAAATAGTAATTGTTTATTCAAGTCTCGGCTTCTCGGCGTCCTGGTCGCCTTCGGCGACCAAATATTCATATACTAACTCTAACCTAACCAATCTAAATAATATTTTTTTTTGTGGACAGCTCCGGCGCTACGGGAAATGCAGCCCCTCCACCCTTGCGTACCAAAGCACAGGCATTATGAAAGCTGTAGCGGCTGAGGCTGGTCGCCGAAGGCGACCAAAAAGCCGAGGTTACGGCGGGTGGGGGCTGCTCTTCCTCCGCGCCTCCGATTATTTATATACACTCTAGGGGTAAGACAGACTAGACCACGTGGATAGTGGGGTGCTCTGATTCGGTTTTGGGTACTTTTTGGATATTAAAGTAAACACTTTATTCTAGTAAAAATTAAATAATATAGAAAGTTGCAAACAATGAAATACAAGTACTAATTAGAAAATACAGACGAGTAGGTATCGATAATTTCAAAAAATTTCGGAACCCTATAATCTATCAACACGAAATTAGGTTAATTTCAACGTTGATTATTCTATAACTTTAAATTTCAAAAATGAGGAAATAATCGATAAATAAATAAAACGATTATTAACAATCGATAAATTAAAAACACGATTTTTTTAAGTGAACGTCACATCACTTATAACCAATAGAAAAGTAGAAAATGGCGGATTGTTTACAAATTTTAATACATTACACAAAACTTTAAATTTTTATAAAAATATTTAGACGCGTTTCCGGAGCAAAACTCACTTGGAGGTGTTCCAATGAAGGTCCCCCGGACACTCCTAGATAATTAGTATCGTCAAAAAAGGGAAGTGATATTTAAAACCCAACCCATAACTCGATCCACATTTGCACTGGTGTCTCCGAAAGTAAACAAATAGTGAAGGGCATTCTTAAAGCTTTCTCTGAATACGTTTTCATCTAACTATAATAATTAAAAATAATGTAAAGCTCCACAACCCTTAAATATACTATAGTTAACAAAAAATATTTTACCTTTCTGTAAAGTTTAATCATTTCCTTTGCATATTTTTTGTGTTGAACAACATTGTACTGAACATTATCAAATATCTTAAAAATCGCAGAGTTGTTACGTGGATTAGGTGTAAATGCTTTTTGCACAATTTCATTTTCAACATGAGGCATTTTAATATCCTTTTTACAAAACAAATAGCATACGAATTACGAATAACAAACAACAGCAAAGTAAACAGCTTTCAATTTTAAGCAGTGACCGTTGGTTTTTTTTTTCATTTGTTACTGTTATGGGATGTTTTATCTTATAATAAATCACAACCCATAATTAACTTTGTTCATTGGTTTATTCACAAAACAAGAGTAATTAATTTACATTCTTATATAAAAGCCCATGGAAAAAATATCATCTCTCACTCCTCTGAAGTCTGTCTTGAGTGACATTCGTTTTCTTCTTTTTATTAACCGCCGGTATTTGTGTTGCCACATACATCAAAATATGAAAGAAAGTACTACACAAACGCTACACCACCCCCCTACGGAGACAGAAAAACTAAGGCGAAAAATTAAAGTATATAACAATAAAATAAAAAAAACTTAAAATATTTGACATTACAAAGAAAACTTAATATTTACAAATCTAACCTAGTCTTAAATCTAACCGTTCTGCCTGACCTGGTAACAACAGGATTAGGGGCAGAAACTGGAGGAATATTTTCCACAGTAGGCGAGAGTAATGACGGCAAAGCAGGACCAGCGGGTACAAAACTAGGTGTGCGAGCTGAAGGAAAAACAAACTGCTCGACGAACGCTGGTTTAACGCGATCCACACTAACAGTTACGTCCTTCCCCTTTAAATCGATGTTCAGGGTTTTACCATCAATGGCGTGCTTTAAAACTTTATATGGACCCGTGTATGGTGGCTGCAGAGGACGTCTGACGGTATCGTCACGCAAAAATATGTGCGTCGCCCCAGGTAGCTCTTTAAATACGAAGGGCCGTTTGGTGCCATGTCGCGATGCCGGTGTCGGTTGTACTTCAGCCATTTTCCGTCGAAGTCGTACAACGAAATCAGCTGGGTTTTCCATTGCTGGAGTTGGCTTGTCATCTAGTACGAGTAGTTGTCCTGGTAGACGTAATGGCTCTCCATATATCATTTCTGCAACTGAGCAGTTCAGGTCTTCCTTTAGGGCTGACCGCATACCCAGCAATACCAAGGGCAACGCTCTAGTCCACGTATCATCGTGGCATGTTAGGGCGGCTTTAAGTTGCCGGTGAACTCGCTCAATCATGCCGTTTGCGCAGGGATGGTAAGCAGTAGTTCTTTTACGCCTTGTGGCAAACCTAAGCATCAGACGATGGAAAAGATCTGACTCGAACTGCGTGCCCTGGTCGGTTGTCAGAACAGCTGGGACACCAAAGCGTGGAATCCATTCACGGGTGAACGTTTCAGCTACTTCCTCAGCGGTGATAGATTGCATAGGCCAAGCTTCAGGCCACCTGGTCACTCTATCTATAGCTGTGAGGAGGTAACGGTACCCGTTACTGAATGGGAGAGGGCCAACGATGTCAATATGAACATGTAAAAATCGTCCTGATGGCAACTTAAACTCTCCTGTCGGCGCCGATACGTGTCGCGTAATTTTACTGCGCTGACAAGCCAGACATGAACGAGTCCACTCTCTGCAGTCCTTTCTAACTGATGGCCATACGTAACGATCGGTAACTAGCCTAGTCGTTGCTCTAACGCCGGCATGACTCAAATGGTGAAACTTGTCAAAAACCGCACGGCGAAAAGAAGGTGTTAAATAGGGACGCGTTTTTCCAGTTGAGACGTCACAAATAATAGAAATAGCTGTTCCAGGAATATTAACCTTAGAAAGTTGAAGACCTGAGTCAGTTGAACCTAAGATGGTAGAGAGCTCTGGATCAGACTCTTGGGACTTAAAAAGAGCTTCAAAATCTTGTTCCATTGAAATTGCCTCTATTCGCGACATAGCGTCAGCTACCACATTTTCTTTACCAATTACGTGTTTGATATCGGTCGTAAATTGCGAAATGAATGAAAGCTGGTTGAGCTGTGCGGGAGCCAATTTCTCTCGACGCTGTACGAAAGCGTACAGCAATGGTTTGTGGTCTGTAAAAATGGTTGCATGTTGCACCTCGAGAATGTGACGGAAATGCTGTACACTTTCGTACACCGCCAGAAGTTCGCGATGGTAGGCAGGCCACTGCGACTGTTTGGGAGTCAGTTTCTTGCTGAAAAATGACAGAGGGCACCATTGTCCATTGATCAACTGCTGTAAACAGGCGCCGATGTGCATGCTAGAAGCATCTGTAAAAAGACCCAAAGGTGCATCATTTACTGGATGTGTAAGTAGCGTGGCGTCTGATAAACTTTTCTTGCAGTCTTCGAAAACTCTCAACAGCTCGGGCGTCCATGGATACGGTTTGGAGCCTTTGCCATTGATCTCGACTAAAGCGTCTACTAACTGCGCTTGAAACTTGGCGGCATGAGGGATGAAACGGCGATAAAAATTAATCATACCGAGAAAACGCCTCACGCCTTGCACAGTGTCAGGAGGGGGAAAATCTAATAGCTTTTGAACGCGGTCCAGAGGAGGCCGCGTACCATTAGCGTTAATGAGATATCCGAGAAATACAACCTCGCTGGCACCAAGAATGCACTTAGATGGATTGATCACCACCCCGTAATCTTGTAGGCGCTTAAAAAGGACGCGCAGATGCTCTCTGTGGCTGCTCTCGTCCACTGAAAAAACAAGCACGTCATCGATATAAGGAAAGCAGAAATCGAGACCCCGCGTGACCTCGTCGATAAAACGTTGGAAGGTTTGGCCAGCATTGCGCAGCCCAAAGGTCATGAAAGGAAACTCGAAGAGGCCAAACGGGGTAACGATGGCGGTCTTCGCGATATCTTCTTCAAAAACGGGAATTTGATGGTACGCTTTCACTAAGTCAATAGTGCTGAAAATAGTAGCTCCAGCGAGGCTGCAGGCGAAATCATTGATATGACGAACGGGGTATCTATCTGGTATGGTCCTAGCGTTTAATGCGCGATAATCGCCACAAGGACGCCATGTGTTGTCTTTTTTGGGTGTCATGTGCAATCGTGACGACCAAGCGCTTTTAGAGGGTCTTGCTGTGCCGCATTGAACCATGTCTTCAAATTCTTTTTTTGGCAGCAGTAAGTTTTTGAGGTGCCAGGCGACGGGGACGACACGACACAGGAGGACCATCAATAGTTTTAATATAATGCACGGTGCTGTGCTTGATGATTCTAGGTAGACCAGGTGGACGCGTGACATCAGGAAACTCAGTAAGTATGTGTGTTAAACTAGAGTTATTAGAAATAACGGTCTTGACACTGGATTGACTGGAGGATGCAATGGAAGTGGGGATAGATAACCCAGTGCTACCATCTAAGAGACATTTGCTTCGGCAGTCCGGTAATAAATTATAATGACTTAAAAAATCGGAGCCGATAATCGGTGTGTCAACATCCGCAATAACAAAATTCCAGTGGAAATCCCTGCGTAAACCTAGGTTAAGATGCAAAGATATGTTGCCATAGGTTTTAATAGAACTCCCATTCGCAGCGCTTAGATCAAAATCTGCAGAAGCACGACGGTTTTTTGCAAGACGCTTAGGAAAACAACAGAGATCCGAGCCAGTATCCACTAGATACTGGAGTTTCGAATGTTTATCTGTAACAAAAATACGGCGGCTTTGATGAGAACAATCAGTCGCCGCGTCTACTGACTGTGTTTCCTGTTTTCCAACGGCGAGGTGTCGGGTTGCCAGTTACAGGGTTTGGTACATTTGGTTGCCCTGCTATTGAACCTTCTATGGTACCAACACATATCTGGATTTCTAGGTGAGGCACCGCGAGAACGCTGTCTAGATATTGATTTGCTGCGTGAGCGACCGCGAGGATGCGAGTTGGTAAGAGATGCAACTTGCTTGCTTAAATCTTCCACTGTCTTTACTAAAGAATCCAGTACCGATGGTGCAGGCGCTGGCATCACAGGAGTACACCTGGTGGCTGGGTCCTGATATCTCGGTGATCTTGTCTGCGAGGTCTGCTATTTTGTCCAGACTCAGTTCAGTTTGCGAAGCTAAAATAGCCTGAATATTTTGAGGAAGACGGCGCATCCAAAGCTGGCGCAAAATATTTTCATCTGTAAGGGTGTTACCCGCTAACGAACGCAGATGACGCAGAAACTGCGATGGTCGCCTGTCTCCAAGCTCCTCTACACTAAAAAGCTGGCGTACCCGCTGTTCCTCTGACATTGAAAGACGCCGTACTAACTCATCTTTTACCTTTTTATACCGTTGGCCTATGGGTGGGGGTCTGGTAATGATATCCTCAATCTCCCCAGCTAACTTTTCGTCTAATCTACTTATTACATAATTATATTTGGTATTATCACCAACAATACCCGCTATATCAAACTGAGCTTCTACCTGCCCAAACCATACTGCTGGTTTGTCAGGCCAGAAAGGTGGTTACTTGACAGCTACCTTGCACACCGCTTGCTCTTCAGACTTGAGTGTTGATTCTGATGTAGATCCAATATCAGTCATTATACCACACGACCAAGCAAGATGAAATAATAAAAAAAAATTGTAGCTGTGAGAGAGGTGCAGTGGCAGATCACACGGTTAGTATACAACTGTAAACATATAAGTTGTCATATCAAATAGATATAAATATAACAATTAACAATATATGCACAATAATATAGTTGAAGCGTTTTGTAAATGCGAAAAATGACTCGTGAAAGGAAAAACCATCCAGACGATCGCGCTGCTGGCGCACCTGGCCCTGGAGCGACACGATTGGGGGCCGCACCTCGTCGTTGCGCCCTCGTCGCTCGTGCTCAACAGGGAGTGCGAGTCCAAAAAAAAAGTGGTCACGTCACTTCGGAAAATTCACATCACGTCGGAAAATTCACATCACGTCGGAAAATTCACATCACGTCGGGGGTCACCAATTATGGGATGTTTTATCTTATAATAAATCACAACCCATAATTAACTTTGTTCATTGGTTTATTCACAAAACAAGAGTCATTAATTTATATTCTTATATAAAAGCCCATGGAAAAATTATCATATCTCACTCCTCTGAAGTCTGTCTTGAGTGACATTCGTTTTCTTCTTTTTATTAACTGCCGGTATTTGTGTTGCCACATACATCAAAATATGAAAGAAAGTACTACACAAACGCTACACCGGTTTCCTCAAATTGTAATTCCTTCATCGTGCATATAAATAATTATTTTTGATAGGACAGGGGGCAAACTCCAGCCACCCGTCCGTCCATCGGCGACGGTATTATAAGTAATAGTATATATAGTTATAGGCACTCTCAATAGCTCGCGAGTGCGTTACCGACCTTTAAAAATTAGTACAATTTCGTAGAGAACCCTGTCAAATAGGTGAGCCTCCTTCCCGTTTGCCTCCTATTACATAAAAAAAATTCCGGACTTCGAGCAGCAGAAAAATAAATCCCTTTGAGCACAGCCTGAGTAGAAACGTATGACCTTGCAGACTTTAATCCAATTAATAAATGTAAGTTCTAGGTCCAGTATAAAAACCAAATCGAGAGTCACAAAAAGAGAAAATGTTAGTTTCCCTTTACTCAATATTTTTAAACAAAGGTCACTGAAACAAAGAAAATTGCCCTCTCAGCGACTTAATACAAAGAACAATATCGTAAAAGAAATCTCAAATATTGCCAGCAAGAAGGGAAGAGAATAATTATTTGATAAGGGCAAACCCATCCGCATTTGAGAAGTCATGTCAATGTCATTCAATGTTTTTTTTTTTTTTTGGAGTCATTCAATGTTATTAAAATTTGCCACAGATATAGAATGAAAGATATATTAAACCTCCTTTCTCAAATTCAAAATAAAATTAATTTGGCTATGTTTGTTTATTTCGCTGAAATTCTAATTTCACAATAGAAAATTTTAATGCTAATGATATAAAAAGTAAATAAATATTCGAATTCAAATTAAAGTTTTTTTAATTCGAATAATCGCAGACAGGCTTGGGTGGGGCTAGTCGTTTCAGACGTTAGGTTCATCTACTTCATCTCTGATAGTCAATTATTTTCAATCCCAAAACTACCTCTAATCTTAAAAATAAGGTCTTCTTCTTGGAAATTCCATCCTTTTTAGGCAAGTTGTTTTTAGGATATCTGCCATAAAGTTATGGAATAAACTCCCCGACTCCAAACCATTGGCAAGACGCGTTGCTACGCGTCAAATAGTGAGTACCCCGTTCGTGAACTATTGGAATTAACATAATTCTCTTGTTATTTTTGAAAATTTGAGAGAAAATGTCCCTAGGGTCTGGACACAATGGCAGGGGACTAGAGTATTATTAATACATTGGCTTCGTATTGGCACTTGACTTGTAATTCATGTATTGCTTTGTTCTCAATCAACATTTAAACGAACTAAGCCCTATCCAGTTCTATACATCACTAAAACTAGTGATGGATTTAACGAATATCGACGTATATGAAATCCAGCAAAGCATGATCTGACGAGAAGATTTATCGACATTACCCTTTTATACATTATGTCATTTTATCGACAGTCCCTTGAGGCATTATTATCGCAAAGTTTTCCGATTGGATTTCGCTGATACGGCGCTTTTTGAAAGCTTTTTATTACACTATGTAGTCATGATACAGATTCAATTAACTATCGTTTTAATACATGTTTATCCGTCCCTTGGAGCCTTATTCTTATGCTTCAAAGAGCTCTAATGTTTTATAGTACTAGTTCAATGGAATCTTGAACAAAGGATTTGAGTTTGAAATATATGTCTTATGGATGCCGGTGTTAGGGAGTTAATAATTTTATTTATTTCTGTGTTCAAACTTAAAAATTAATATAAAATATAAGATCTCGCGATCTGTTTTCGACGTGAAAAGCATTTGATAACTTTCCAATTGGAATGCGATTCCGATTCCGTTTTAATTACAAACTTATGTATTTCTAGATTTATGTTCAAAAAGTACCAATACATGTAAAGATATATAAAAAATTAACATTATTCTGGAAAGACGTTACTGTGATAAATGATTGTTTATTATTAAATAAAGCATCTTTTTTATAAATATTTAATAATTACATAATTATTAAATGAGAGGTGAGAATTTATAAAATACTTAAATTCCAATACTTTGTTTATCAATTTATAATCTGGAAATAACATGAGTCGATTTTATGACATCATTGCCATTTCTTTAGCGGTTTGATTGTAAAAGGGACACAAAAATAGAATATAATAGCTCGCAGATGGTAGATTTTTTCTTACTTACTTGATATTTTGGACAATTGACACAATATCTTTATAAATTGTAGTGTATATTGTAGTGTCTGATGTATAAGCTATATTATAGTAAAGTTTCATTAAAATACATTCAGTAGTTTTTACATGAAAGAGTAACAAACATCCATCCATACTTACAAACTATCGCGTTTATAATATTAGTAGGATAAATCTTGCGTAGATATACGTACGCTATGAAAATAATTCCAGCCCATCTCATAGCCGTTTTATTCGTTTAAATTATAAAAGACAAAATTGTGTAGAAGGGTGGAAAGCTAGGAAATTTATAACACATTCATGCTTTAGTATACTAGTTGTTCCCGTGGGTCGCGCTGAAGTTAATTTCGGCAATTTAGCAGTTACTGGACCGCTGAGGAAGATAACACAGCGTTTACTGTTATGTAGCCCTTGGTAATCGCTGTAATAGTATAATAGACCTACTTTGCAGAGACCCGGCTTTCGTCCCTTTTACTTTACAGTAGATTCATTTGGAAATTTAATTACAAAAAAAAACTAGATATACATGAAAAAATCACTAGCGCCTTTGGTCTTAGATCTTCCACGACATCGATTTTTATGTCTGAGGCATACAATGTTTTCCTTCACCGTATGGGCAAGTGTTAAATACGCACATAGAAATCAATTGGTGCACAGCATTGATTCGAACTCACGATGTCAGGGTTAAGAGTCGAATGTCCAAGCCACTCGGCCAAATATATACATCTGTTTCAAATATATGTTTTACCTTACAAATTTTTACAATAATATTTATTATAAGCATGATAATAAAACCTCTTTAAGTTAACTCGAAGGTTCGAGTGCGTTGGTGCTTTTTTTATAAATCCACAATCTCTATATAAATTCGTCATAAAATTTCTATAGAAATAAAACGATTTTCCAACGTTTTTATCATTATTATAGTTGAAATCGTTTAGAGTGGGCTTATGTGCGCCTAGTTGATTTTAAGGGGCCTTCGGTTCGGGGTCCCATAAAATATTTTATTTAGAAACCAGTTTTATGATGGGATAAAAAGAGTAATTCACTTAGTATATCTTTCAGAGTACGCTAAGATTGTTAAACTATGTTAGTCGTATCGGCAATTTTGTCAAGGTCAAGGGTTAGTCAACTGAAAAAAAAAATATAAAAAAAAGTTTGTTTGTATGAAGTGCTTCCCCTTTCCACTTAACATAGATATATTTACATATACATAGCTTTTAAAATATAAAGATAGTATGTAGTTAATAAAGTACTCTTTACTTATCATAAACAAGTGAAAACTCTCTATGATAAAGTTTATCAAAGCAGTTATATCAAAACGGCACCGTTAATAAACGAAGCTAATTTTTACGTAAAACTTGCAAACAATAGTTCCAACTTAGTCCACAACTCTTGTACAAAACACAGAATCCAGTTTTGCATACGAAATTCATATTTTATAGAGCATTTTCATAGTGAAAGTATTTAACATTTTCATGCTATTCTCCGCCCTAATTCTTGAATGTTATAACTTATTTACAGAATTAAATTTCTAGGAAACATTCCACCAATGCTGCCTATGCTATATCTGTATGCAAAGTTAACTATACCTAAGATTTTTTCCCTAACTGATAATAAACGCTTTACTAGTTATTTAAAAAAACCTCTCTACCTATAAATAATAATGCTTAAAATGTTTTTGTACATAATCTTGGAAATCTTCTTGCGGAATAAAATATTTATAAAACTGTAAGGCTTTTATCGGTAAAGGTGTAAAGACGTTGCCGCGCTTATCATCTTAGCGATTAAATGAGTCCTTAAATAAATTATTAGATTTTAAGGAAATCCGTGACGTCAACCCGTGGTGGTGAAGTAACGACAATTCTTTGTTTTTAACATTCATATATTTTATTCAAATTAATTCAATGATCATAAAATATTACATTTAAAAACTATGGTTTGAGAACTGGCATAAATGTAAAATTTAAACCATTTATTATATCTCGTATTTCTTTATTGACGATCATAACTCTACATTGTGTTACCTAAATTAATCAGGAGTGCATCAAATGCATATGAAATCATTTCCCTAACTTATTTTTTGTTGGTTAACGTTAAACTGTTTAGTAATATTAGTAGGCAATTTATAACCATCATATTTTGTATGGATTGATAAAATTTTACGTCTAGAAGACAAGTCAACTAGATAGCAAAATATTAGATACAGTTCCATTTTGTTAAGTAACTTTTGACCGCCATGATCAGTATTCATTATTGTATGGCTTGTTTTGTACTTCGGCGTATAAATAATGAATATTGTGTTGAATATTAATACGCTCTCAATTGTGTTATATATACATATATAATTGAACTTTTCTTGTCTGTCCGTGAAGTATTTTTTTCCTATGCATGTGAACCTTTTCGTATGTATAAGTAGTATATAAAAGTAAAGCTTAAACATCTGGGTATGTGGATACTTAAATATATATATTTTGTTATTAAGATTATGATACAGTCACTATCGCACATGAGTTTCGTAGAAGATTCTTAGTAAGCGCATTCTATTAATGTTACTTTGTATTAAAACTTACATACTTTTCATAAAAGCGATATTACCATCTGCTAGGTGACCAAATAAATGTATAAACAAAAGCTGCAAGACTTAGCATTAATGTGATTGTCTTTTTCAGTTGGCAGTGAAGAAATAAGAGAAGTGAAAAGCCCAAATCTATGAGATATACTACAATATCTAGGTAAGCATTTTTTTATGATGATACATATTTTTAAATTATTTGTAATCACAAGACGTAATGTTACAAAAATATTATACATTAAAATGTAAATGTGTATAGGTAATATAATTTCGTATAAAAGACAATATTATAGAAAAATCATTTAGTCAAATTTCTACCAATTGTGCAACACTCTTCTCTTTTTCTTCGTAGTTTTCACGAAGTTTCAACGTGCCTGTCTTGAAGAGCTCTAACGATATGGCGACATGCTGCCTCCAAGCACTCTATCTTCAGCCTGTCTCAAGGCATTAGGGATATTGTCGAAAGCTCCTAAAAATATAAAAGAAACAAAATTTTCTGAATGTCTTGAAACTTCGATTACAATATAAATAAAATTGGTGCAATGTCAATCTCATAACAAAAGGCTTAGTGAAATTTTTCGCCTAACCGTCTACATAATCAAAGTAGCCGGCAAAATTAACTATAAACCCTAACCTAACCCAATATCCACTAAGGCAAATATACTATATTAGTGTGTAGTAACCATCTGGGGTATAATTTATTTTATTCCCCAATCTGTGTCAATCATTCGGACCCTTGTCACAATCCGACACAAATTGTCATATAGTAAATTAGTTCGGTATTGCCTGGATATACATTTTTATTAAATAATTGTAATTGTATAATTAATTTATTATTGCATTGAAGGTAGTATGTACAACTTGCCATTGCTAACACTCACGTTGTACTCTTGTGTAAAACTATTCCTATGACTTCAGCTATAAATAAAAATTAGTACATATTAAAAAAACATTTTTTTTACAAATTTTATAAAAAAAAATATTGGTTGTTTGTAAAGTAGGTTTACGATCGAGATGTTTACGTGATAACGTCTTATTGGTGATATAAGTTTTTGGGAAGTAAGGAATTAATGAAGATAACAATTTTTTCAAATTTTAAATTACATCTATCGTTTTATTCACACTTTTGATGATAAATTTCGGGTGTAAAATGACAAGTTTACTTATTCGACTATGATATACATTTTTCTTACAAAACTTAACCGCACGAGAAAATCTCCATTCGTTTGTATGCCGCTACAGTGAGATGAGACGGGAGATTGGTCCGTCTCTCTCTCGTTATACCTGCGATCGCGCTCGTGAGGTTTTGGTGTGACACAAGTTTCTGAACATGTCACCCGACTAAAACGATTATAAAGACGTTATCACGTCAAAAGTCTCAAAGGCTTCATCATTTGACAATGATGAAAGTCGTAATGTTTGTACATTGCATTGCAGCAGTATGCGTGTAAGTCCCTAATCAAAGAAGATGATATTGACTCCAAGTTCAAACCCTAGCCGTAATCCTATCATCTCAGCCAAATAACTCACAAATACAAAAACTACTCTACAACGTCATAATTAAAATTTAAACACGAGTAAAGTTTGTAACTCATATTATTTCCTTATGTCATTTCATCGAACAACAAGCGACCGAACATAAATTACTTTTTGTGAAATGTCTCGGTTTGAGGCGCGTCGGGAAATTTAAAGAGTTAAAACGCTGGATGAGTTACGAGTAATGGGAACAGTTTAACCTTTACTTGTACTTGCTGTTACAGAATATTATCTGAGATAAGAACCCAGAATCAAACATGCAAGATACATATGTTAATATTAATTAAATTCTTATTTCTCTTGATAATAAAAATTGTCGAAGCAGTGTGGGGTGTATTAATAAAATAATTTTACCATAATTAAATCTAATAAACACGTTCATGAATTGACGGACTATTGATGATGATGATGTAGTATGAGGTACTAATTCAATTTATTATAAGTACAGTTACTTATAATAAATTGAATTCGTACCTTTCACCACTTAGTTGAAATGTATTTTTCGAAAGATACGCTGACATCCGGCCTTGTTATTGTTTACTTCCTCCACTGACGTTTGACACCAAATGGCTGGGTTCATATATATGTATATATATATTTTTGAAGTTATACTTCTTTAGGCGCGTTATGAAAAATGTATGAGAGTGAAATTTTACAATGCGCGCGCACCGTGACACAAAATTCAGTATGGGCGCCGAAAAAATAAATAGAATATGCGTGACGTTTGACCATAATGACATTTGTAGTACCTTTTAAACAAATAAAGCAGTTGTAATTATTTTTTCAAAGATATTTAGCAATGCTTTTTCACAAAGACCTACGTATATTGTTACTTAGTTAAAATGTTATGAAACATATCTAGTTATTAAATTAAATTAATAATATAATAAAATAATAAATAGTAATTGTTATTAATATTAATTAATAATTGAACAATATACTAAATATTAAATATTGTTAAATTATTAACGCTAAATATTTATTATCAGTTATTTAATATTTCAAAAAAAATAAAGAAAGCCAAAGAAGTATAACTTCTTACGCGCGTACATAAGTACACGCACCATTTTTTTTTATAATCAATGCGTTCCTGGAATGATTTTCTCTGCAATTATATTGATGTAGTTAAAATATACGTCTTCATTAAATTGTATTTTTATTATAATCAAGAATTAAGACATTGAATTGCTAGAAGACCTAATTTAACCTTAATGATTTTGAGCCGTATATTCAGTTATTCAGAAAAAACACATTAAATACAAGCCGCTAAGGCAAAGAAACACGTAAATAAAAAAATGGAATGGAGTTGGAATAACAGTGTATAGTGGGTCGTATCCATGTTTTTTTATTCCTCGAGTAGATGTATGGCTCCAAAGTTAGACGAAGTTGTGAATTGATGGCGAAAACTCAGGTTTATTCACTCACGTCAAGTGATAGCTATATACTAAGTAAACATCACTCAGTAGTGTGAAATAGTCTTTATATATTAATTTTTTTATATAACACTATTTAGTTGACTTACTTATATTGTTGTTAGATAGAGAGCATTTCTAGTCTATGGTTTTTTCTCAAGTTGTAATAAACATAACTTTAACGGATTTTAACAGATTTATTACCTTATTTACTAAGTTCGTTTCGAATATTTTACAACACTCGTGCCCAGCGAGTGCCTCAAGAATCTAGGGTAATTTATGTATTAAAAATATATTTCAATCATTTTAATTTGTAATACTTTAAAAATTGCAACTTTTACTAATTTTATAAATAATAAAAAGTAAATATAAAGTATGTCTTGATCCATACAAGCTCTAGATAGGCAACTGTTAAAGATCTTACATTCGCGCTGACATTTGACACTTGTCGTCGAAACGATACATGTCATTATTCCGGCTCGTGCGGGCGAAGTAAGCAAAACTATCATCATATCCACTGCATCATTTTGCATTTAAATCGCTTTATTTAAGTTAATAATTGACTTAAACATGAGATATATTAAATTTGATTTAATATTAAATTAAAACAACAATTTCATCGTAATATACAGGGTGGCCAAAAAGTCGTGGATCAAACGCAAATAGGGAATAGATGAGGTTATCAGCTGCAAAAAATTGTTCTACGGGAGGTCTCTAAGGTCAACCCCTGCAGAGTTATGATTTATTTTGGTTTTATATGAAAATTGACTTTTTTTTACTAATTCTTCTTAAAATTCGAAAATATCTACATCCTGTATCTTTCTCATAATATCCCCTAGATTGATACTGATGAGTTCTTGCGTTATACATACTATTTATAGTTATTTATTGAGTGTACTCAAGATAATATTAAGTGATACGATATAACATTTTTTCAAATCATAAATTTTCTTTACTTTGGACCCCACTGTGAAAAAAAATTACTCCACCGAAAAGTGTCCCTGTACTACAAGTTTTGGCGCATTTAATAGGGATTCTGAAAAGGTATTACAAGTGGCCTTGAGTCGCTCTAATATCTTTCAAGGAAGATTTACAAACAACGATTGTGAAATAATAATTGTATTAAAACAATTATTTCTCAATGGTTGTTTGTATGAAACAAAATATTTTACAATAAAATATGCTCAAAATTCCTGACTCTGACCTTAATACATAATCTGCACCGTCTAATCAAATTCCTACTATTCTCTCCAGCCATCTGTCCAATTTTTTGAATCTAGTCCGATTCACACAGTACTGGTCCCATGTAGGTAAATAATCTTTCATAAGTCCGAATCGTTGTTGTTTTTACATCCTAGAAAGATATTAGAGCGACTCATGGCCATGTGTAATACCTTTTCAAAATCCATATTAAATGCGCCAAAACTTGTAATACAGGGTCACTTTTAGGTAGAGTAATTTTTTTTCACAGTGGGGTCCGAAGTAAACAAAAAGTTTTGATTTGAAAAAAAATTATATCGTGTAACTTAATATTATCTTCAATACACTCAATAAACAACTATAAATAGTATGTGTTAAGCAAGAACTCATCAGTACCAATCTAGTGGATATTATGAAAAAGATACAGGATGTAGATTTTATCGAATTTTAATAAGAATTAGTAAAAAAAGGCAATTTTCTTATAAAACGCAAAATAAATCATAACTCTGCAGGGGTTGACCTTAGAGACCTCCCGTAGAACAATGTTTTGCCGCTGATGACCTCATCTATCCCCTATTTGCGTTTGATCCACGACTTTTTGGCCACCCTGTATATGATAACACGATGAAATTATTATAAAGACATCATATTTTGTTGTGTCTGTAACTGAATCGTTTATATATCTATATATATAAAAGAAAGTCGTGTTTGTTACAACACTTATAACTCGAGAACGGCTGGACCGATTGTCATGGTTTTTGATTTGTTGGATTTGTTTCCGTTCCGAATAGCAGAATAAGCAATAAAATATCGGACAAGTTATCGAATAACAATAAATTAATAAATTAATTTTACGAATGCAAAAACCATATGGTGCCATCTGTTGACAAAACTACGCATCATTTTACGTCGAATTCGTGTCAGTTGAAGAAATTCCGATCTTGAGGTGAATGAGGAGATGCATAACCATGCTTTGATCCTGATCAAAAGATGTTGGATATCAGAAAGTGCTTAAGATGGAGTATCGCCACATTGACGCTAGAGAGAAGATGCCTAATGTGTAAAACTACCATTCTTCTTTCGCAATGGCAAGCAATAAAACATTTCTGTATTTGTAAAAAAGTTGTATTAATGTAATACTTAACATTAATGAAATCCTAAAATAAGTTAAATTAAATTAACAACGATATTATAAGGTTGTAGGGCGGAACGAAGTTAGCCAGGTCAGCTAGTCTAAGATATAAATAGAAAAATAAATCAGTGGCGCTACAAACTGTTTAGGTTTCAGATTCCTGAATCTGTACACAAGTATGTTATTAGCCTCCTGTGTCTGCCACACGCCGTCTAAGGCAAGTCGATGATGTTTTCCAACACCGTAATGTACGATTGGTGCACAGCCGGGGTTCGAACCTACGACCTCATGGATGAGAGTCGCACGCTCAAGCCACTAGGCCATCACTACTCATATCTAAGATATAGATAGGTTATTAATGTATAGGTTATAGAAATAATTATATGTTAACAACAATTCTTCAAAATATAACTAAGGAATTATACCCTAACATAAATGCTATATATACCTTCTATAAACGTTAAGAAGATTATTTCATATACAGATTACAGAACGTATGAACTCGGTTCTAGTGCAATATGAGATCAATACGTTGTCCCATTTGAGACTGACATAAACTAAAAACTAGTTTGGTTTTAAAATTCGGTTTACACTTGCCATAATTCCTGACGTCAGTCGCACGACGTCGGGTTTAATCTCAACTGAATCTCGGGAGTGGAATTTATTTTTAAAAATGTTGAAAATATCAACTCGAAACAGGGCCGCGCCGCCCATGTGTGTGAAGTGTGCGGTGCACACAGGCGCTAAGACAAACAGTAGGGATGGCGATCTGAGATCGATTAATCGAAGAATCGATTTTTCGAGCAGAAAATATCGATTTTTAAATCGATATGAAGTACTGTGTCGATTCACTGAATCGATATATCACCCTTGAAAATCGACATTCGATTTTTTCTGTTTTGGTATAAACCATACAATTATTTGCATTTAGTTGAATGTGCCTGAATTATAAGAGTGCTGCCGGTTAAAGAGTTAACTACTCATAAACTCGCGAGATGGCTGTATGTTTAGTATCCTTTACTCGCCTCTCTTTAATAAAAAAGTTACGTTTGTAGTCTTTGACTTTATGTATTTATAATCTGTGACGATTGATATTGCATTATTCATTTGTTGTTGTCGTTTAATGAATACTGTTATTAGCGTAGTATAAGTATTTTCATGATTGATTTTCATCAGATTTTCATGTAGTGTTTGTTGCGAAATAATAACTAATTGAGAGTAGGTAAGTAAATAAGTAAAGCGCTTTTTATTTTTTACTTTGACGCTATTATTTTCAGTTTGTTCTGTTAGTTGTGATTATCATTTAAATTTACTTTTACACAGGAATAATCAGCATTGAAATAACAGCTAATAAGTAATATGTGGAATTCTTATTCCCAATGCTTAATATTTAAACTTTTAACTCTTACCTTATTTTTTACTTTTTTGCAATCAATAAAAACATTCAGTATATAAATACTTATTTTTTTTTTATAGTTGATCTTATAGTTTGATACGGTAATAAAAATAATTGTTATTTTTGAATTCCCTGATTTTATTGATAAGATATCGTTAATTGCAATATTAATCTTGTTTTTAGTAAAATTGATACAAATTTACATTGTAAACGCAAACTTGAAAAAAAGATCGATTTTTTAAGAATCGATTTTGTAGGCCTCGATTTGTTCGTGAATCGATTCATTAGACTACGATTCGAATCGATTTAAAAATCGATCTTTTTCGTAAAGAATCGCCATCCCTAACAAACAGGGCGCCGCCACCGAAATTATTTATGTTACACTACAATATTTTTACGTACGTTTGAAGTGTCATTTTACGCTTTGGGTTTTAGTTTACGTTAATTACTCAAGCGAATCAAAAGAAAGGCCGCTGCGCCGTGAGTTTCTTGAGTGTGTTTGTCTTATGATTTCAATTATATGCCGACATACCTTAATAAAATCCAAAATGAACTAATTTTTATACTCGGTAACCAAATTCAACATTTTATTTTAAATTGAAGTCGAATTAATAAATATTTTTCAATAATACTGGAATGTACTCCTGAAGTTTCACACTTCACGAACTCACACAGCGGTTTTCGCATCGGCGGTCGCTCTCAAATCAGTCGTGAAGCAGTCATTTTATGATTTGGCATTCTGATAAACAATAAACTACGAGCTCCCACCTTTTCAGAATGCCAAATCATAAAATGACTGCTTCACGACTGATTTGAGAGCGACCGCTGATGCGAAAACCGCTGTGTGAGTTCGTGAAGTGAGTTACAGAATCGCAGGGCTGGATTTAAATCCCAGCGCTTTTTGTGTACTGTGCGCTAGCCATAGTTTAAATTTAGAACGTTGCTTAATTTGTCGTGATATTTGGCTTAAAGGTGTCTGACCTTTAAGCCAAATATCACCAAAATAATATTCACCAAAATTGTTAATCTTACTCGGCATGTATTCGTCTAAGTTGCGATTGCATTGTCAACAATGTATCTTTATGTCAACTTGTTAAATAAAATGTTTGTTAATTTTAAATAGCTCATTACTGCTGCGGCATATTCAAAGAAAATCGTGAGGGGAAATTTTAGTAATATTGTTGAAAAATATTAGGTTCTAAATATGCTTTAATGTTTCTAATTTGTATGTTGTGTTCCGTCATTAAATCTATGAGAAATCGAATATCATTTGCGTGTTTCAATTGTCCAGTAAAATTTCCTAAATAAATATTTTATTGTACAACGATCATTATGTTGCTACATACTTGTTAAACTATAATAAGCTATTTGACTAATAATAATAATATCATCTCAATACGTTTTTACTAGATTAGCACTAATGAATACGGAACATGTCTTAATAAGAATGTTAGTTTCACAAGATTTAATCAAATATAATGGGTATACATCGATCATACTTGACGGCTCGCGATATCTCAATCCTCTTTCGCAGCTAAAGCTAGTGATCACTTTGTACAAGTCAAATGTATTAATGGCTTATTTTTCCCTGTTGTATAACAGTGGTATACGGGCAGACTCAACTGATATTAAGTGATTTCGCCGCCTATGGACACTCACAATGCCAGAGAGCTCTGTTAAATTATTGGTACCTACGCTCATTTTTTGAAGCACCTTAAGTGGAGTAGAGGCTACATATAAATGAAAAATCTTACAGTGGTTCGTAGCGTAAGCTTTTAGAAACTTGTTAGAGTGATTCGATTGCTTTCTTTAAAGGATTCAGAACTTGAAACCGTTGAACCGTTTAGAGCGTAAGCGTATGGGAAACTCGTAAACAACAACACAGCCGTGATAGTAAGAAAAAAATAATTTACCTAAATAATGTCATAAAAAGAAGGGTAATAAGCTTTGTGTGGGAGATTTCCGTAATGGGTGAAGCCTACTATTTTCTGTATAGTATTTAGAAAAACTATAAGGAAACGGCGAACTCCAATGAGTTATATAGGAAATTATTTTATCATTTATTGGTAATTTGATTTATATTGAGCTTGGTACGTAACCGATAATGTTATTTAACTAGAGTAATAATTATATTTCTCATACCAGTAAAGCTATTACTGTGGCTTTTTTTTTTTTAATTTATTTATTAGCCGGATACAAAGTCCATTGGCTATTACTGTGGCTTTGCTCCAGTGTTGCCAGATTTCTTTTTAGTCAAGTCGGGATTTTGGCACTTTTAAAGTGAAAAAAGCGGGATTCATTTGTCGAAAGCGGGACATAGTAAATTTTTTTAAATAATCAGAAGTTTTTAAATACCTATGTATGTTTTTAATTGAGTTCAAATCACGTATGCGTGACAATAGACAGCGAAAATAGTCACAGAAAATGTATTTAAATCAGATTAAACATTAATTTATTTGATTAAATAGTTTTTATACATCTTTTGATAACAAAACAAAAAAATCCAAATAAAAAATACTCAGAAGAATTACTTATTCATAATATTTCTATGAAGATATAAAATCTTTAAAAGTTTCATTATTCTCTTTAAAAAAGACAAAGAACTCACAGGATAGCTGCAGATTAAACTTGATGAGTAACTCTGATTACATTAAATTTACGAAGCATTTCAAAAAGAAGGCGTTTTGGAAAGCAGTTTGATGGTTGGATACTTAATATAAAGTTTGAAGATAATCCTGGTATTTATTTTTGGATACTGTTGAAAGAGTTGGTACCATTATTGTGCGGTGGTGGTAGTAGGTACACACTTCTTATTGCATCGAGTTATTCCCGAAAAGCGGGACATTTAATTTTGATTTAAAAATCGGGACGTCCCGCCAAAATCGGGACGTCTGGCAACGATGCAGTTTGCTCGCGCATAGTTCATGGTATTAACTTTATAAATTATGGATTTTACTGCTTAAAATTTTTTCTTCTAATAGACGAGTAAAAACACGAAAACTGCAAATTTTCTATAAATTCATCCTGTAACATAATATGTTTTGTGCAGACAATATCTCTAAAACAGTTATAATAAAGTACCTACTGTTACAGTTAATAATGTAAGCTATGCAATCTTTTATTGACAGATAACAGTTAAAAAGTTTATTAAGTTTAACTTTAATAAGTTACGACCGGTTTGTTTTTTGATTAACCGGTTAGTTCATCAAAATTTTTATCTCTTACGCATCAAGCATTAATTATTATGATTGTTTATATAGGCACTCAAATATCCACAGGCAAGCAAAAACCGTATAATGATTAAGCTTTGTTACAATTCAACGAAAATCACTTTACCTTGTCGTATTAGAATAATTCATTTCATTTATTTGTTTATTTATTTATATAAACTTGACAGACACATCACAAGTACAAGATATGTAAAGAAATATATATATATATATATATATATACAAGTTATAATTATAGAAGTGTACGTACTTAAATTATATTACAGAATTTAAATAAATGTAAGTATAACACAACTTAAATAAATTAAATAAAATACAATAATAATCATATCATATTACAAAATAATACATTTTTCGCTTATCACCACGGAGGTATAAAAATAAAATGTCGATTTGAATGACATTAAAATGTTATATACATTATTATTATTAATAGGATTATATACGTCTCGTAGCCATGAACAGTCAATTTAAATAAAACCGTAAACAGCTTGATTTTAAGCATTACTTATAAGAATATATATATAAGTAGGTATGTATAAAATAATTCACAGCGCTGGAAATTTCTTTATGAACCATAGAGCCTAGTGACGTTAAGAATTTTAACTTTCCCTTTTATGGCTATTAAATAAACAAGGAGAAAACTTAAGGAGCGTCTCAATATAGTTTCCGTTGCGAGTACTCAACAAATTTAAAATATTATATAAAAAAAACCGACAAACTTTCACATTTTAAATAACTATCCTTTTTCAATATGAAAGAAATCCAAAACTTCAAAAACGTAATCACATGTTGATAATAAAATATACTACATTATCTCATAAATTTGGATTATAACTACCCGTATATTTAACTTTGATCTATGTTTTTTATACCAGTAAACGATGAAGTCCTTAATTTATAAACTTTCTCAATTTGGATAGTATGACTCAGCCTATACTATATTTAATTAATTTAGGTTTAAAGTGGGACTCATTTTTTTACGAAATAAATTTTGTAAAAAGACTAAAGTGCATACGGCATATAGCGGCAAAACTCGCTATTAGTTCAGCTGACTGCATCACGCGCATGCGTCCAAGCAGGCAATGCCATAGATAAAAAATATACCAAAAATATAGATAATTTGCGTTCGAATGTAGAACTATAATTAACGAGACCTCTTTGGTGACACAACTTCTTCTTTATTAGCATATTTTTTATATTTTGTTGATTTTTTATTTTATTATTATGCAATCGCTTTGAATTTTTTGTAATTCAAATTTTACGATACAAGGACATATAATATATTTTTACCTACACGCAATACAGAAGGAATATGGGCATAAAATATAAAATGCTTAATATCTGTTGCCATCACAACCATATTATTATAGTATGTCTGTGGTTGTTTGTAATTCCCAGGTTTTCTAGACAGTCCTTGCGCAACGCATAGATTCACTATTATATGTTCCGCTTATACTCTACCAATAGGAATATTGTCAACATTTTAATATTTAACATTTCATTCCATTTAATCATATTTGACAACCATAGGTTAGTTTAAAAGCCTTTTGGGTACATTATATCTTGATTTATTGGTGACACAAAAGTGTTATTCGTACGTTCCATACAAGAAATAAATTAATTATTTAATTTTTTTTTATCTTGAGTGACAGTTTTATTTCATCCTACACAATAGTTGATAAGGTATCTTCAGACTACATAGCACAGACAATTTAAAACACAATTTTTAAGTAGATTTATTAAATATAATTTATTACATGGAATGTATATCTATTTTTTAATATCTCTGAAATAAATATAGCATTTTTAACACAATAAAGTAAATTTATCACACAATCAACATAATAATTACACGTTGTTCATACTTAATAACTTAGTAATTGGTAGGTACCTACACTCAAAGAATGGGAACAATATTATCGGAGACCGCGGAATGTGTAAAATTGTTTCGCAGGTCCGACCCGCAAAAATTTTATGTTTAATTACTTGCGTTTCCTCGTCTGAAGTATCTTTAGTGACGCAATGCGTGATGAATGAAGCTTTTCTTGTACAGTTATCTACGTAACTACATTTTGACTGCTTTAAATTGTTTTTAAACGATATGCCGTTAAACTATACCATTTTTTGTCTGGGAATTTTCAAGGTACGTAGTATCGTACGAACCCTGCTACGGGGCATGGGGCAGTTATATTTTTACACCTATCATAATTTTGGGTCCAAAACATATCGGCTTACGTACTCTCTGTACTCAGCAACTTGTCTCATGGTATAGGTTCTAAGGCTCAGGGCGAGAAAACTATTAATCTATTAATCTGACTCTGCTCTATAATAAATTGTTGAGTTTAAATTACAGTTTTAGGCTGTTATTTGTATAATAAATTAAACGAAAAAATTAATATTTACCCACTACCCAAATACAAATGTAAAAAAAAGGTTACTACTTGGCTGAAGACGTTGAGTTATGATGAGACAGAGGATCTAATAACTGTCATTCTGTAACTCACCCACTTCTCCACACACATACACACACACATACACACACACATACACACACACACAAACACACACCAAATTTATTTTTAAAACTCCGTTGCACAATGTTTTCTTTAGCACTTAATACTTATTTTCTTCCATTGTAACCTTTGACAATGACATGATTGTACGCGTTCCGGTCCGGTGGTGGAGAGGCTGGTTATCTGTCACTCAGGTCTCCTGTTACAGAGACCAGTCTCTCACATACACTTCCTAATGTTATAATCTTAGTTTAATCATAAAAACCTTATGTATGTGAGAGAAGAAAATAAAGATTATTATTACTATTATTATTTTTCTTAGACCATAAGACCTTGACGGTTTTAACTTAGGGAAAAGATATTTACAATCGTAAATAGAATATGCAATTATAATGTGATATATTTGCTAAAGTTAAAGGAAAATCATTTTAAAGGGCACTATGGTCAGGTTAAATATTATACTATACGAATAAATATTTAATAACTATAATAATAAGCACTTACGTAATGTTACTCTTCACATTCTATTATAGCAGCTGCTACATATACTTAATATTAATAATAATACGACATGTTTGCTTATACACTTAAAGTTTAGTCCAGAATAAGACCCCACACCCCACAGTCAAGTTCATAATTTATTATATAACTCGCAATAGCTTCTACATGGACCGCGGGCTGGTAAGGTGATCTTTGCCTCTTCATATGAATAATGGACTTTGTGTTCGTGAATAAACGACGATTCGTGACGAGAAAATGTCACCTCAAAAATTAAAAACAACTTAACTTTTTAAATTTGTTTTAATTTTAATTTTATTTATTTTTATTATTACTTTATAGGTTAAGAAAATTGTAAATACTGTATTTGTGTAAATAAATAAAATTAAAAGACATTAATTTTCATGTCATTTTTGTATAATATATAACAAATATTTAAACAAATAAGTGGCGCTACAACCACTTTAGGTCTTGGCCTCAGATTTCTGAATCTGTTTCATGATCATTTTTAAATCTAATAGGTAAGTAGGTGATCAGCCTCCAGTGCCTGACACACGCCGTCGACTTTTTGGGTCTAAGACAAGTCGGTTTCTCGAGCAAATGTTAAATGCGCACATAAAAAGAAAGTCCATTGGTGCACAGCCGGGGATCGAACCTACGACCTCATGGATGAGAGTCGCACGTATAACAAATATAACGGCATTTAATATTATTTATTTTAATTATTACTTTGTATGTTATAGAAGTTAGGTCGAAGTGCTATATTAAATTTTTAAGAAATCTCAAAAAAGAGGGATGTGCTGTCGCCGACCTTAATATTTTTATTCGTCGTTACACGTCACTAACACGAAAACCTGAATTATGGTATAGATAACAGTTTTACATTAATACTAGATACCAGGAACATGGATAGGTATATATGGGAAGATAAAAATCGTAGTTAACCGTAATATACAAGAAAATCACTATAGACTAAAACGCTTTTTATAACCACAGATTAACAATTATTTAAAACTTTTTTTTCTGTGGCAAGGGAAGACGCTATAAAAGCTGTAAAATTTACAGAATCATCTTATTTTATTATCCTTAATGCATTTTACCTTCTGCGTAGCCCATTTCACATTTTTATTAGAACTAAATACGGACCAATGACCATTATACATACCACAAAGCTATCAAACTGACGGCCCATTTAATAAATAGTTCACAACACTTCCTGAATTTGCTCATTAAGAGTTAATTTGACGATTTACTATTGCTTATCAACTTGTTTGTAATTCCGGGAAGTGCATGCATACCAACAATTAATTACACTAGGTATAGTTCTAAGTTATAATATTTTTATAGTGCATATATCTTCGATTCCCACACTTAGGTCATCCGTGTGTTGTGGGTGACTAGATTCTCTTCCCTGTTATGGTATGGGATATATACGTAAGAAATAAAACAGTTAAAGGCTAATGTTAAATTTTTTATGTACATATTATACATTAGCTGACCCGGCAAACGTTTGTTTTGCCATGTATATTAATTCTAGGAAACATTTTTTAGTTCAATAAAAATAACTATCTACATTCTACAATAATAAAAAAAGAAGGTAATTGTAGAGGGGTGCAAATTAGTGGTTGTATGTATTTTTGTATGCTGTATTATAAAAAATAAAAACAAAAAAAAGTCACAACAAAAAAAAATTGGGGTGGACCCCTTATCATTTAGAGGTTTGAAAGATAGATAGTCGCCGATTCTCAGACTTACTGAATATGAATATAAAATTTCATAACAATCGGTCGAGTCGTTTCGGAGGAGTATGGGTATAATGACGTATATCTTGTCAAAATAACAAAAAATATAATTTAGCACAGACTTTACTGCGTTAATAATGTTTCCTTATATACTTTTGACTGTCTAATTTAATTTAAATTAAACTATGTTAAATTACATAAAACAAACATCAGAGACATTTTAAGGGTATTTAACCAAATAAATATGGAAATAAAATTAACAATCTCTTAGACTGAAACTAAAAACATGCAAAATGGGTCCCTGCATAGATATGTAAGTTTACGAAACACTTTCATGCAAATAAATCCTTCTACATGTTTTTTCAGAGTTATTTAAAGGATTTGCAAAGGATGGTACGGAAATAGGCCGCCACCGCGCCAGATGCGATGTTGTGTAATTCTGTGACCTATTAGATGTACTAATGTTACGCTGTTTAGTGACTAATCAGTACTATTATGTGTTAGTTTAGCACTTTATGTAATAGAAAATATTTAAAAAAACAACCCATATTTTTTGTCTTTGCCCTGTTTATAAACTTACAAAGAGTCTCTAACTGTTGAATATTTTGTCTTTATCACTCTCGTATCATTTAAGGAAATAAATCAGACTTAACACTGAAAATTATGCAACATATTGGCACATTTAGCTTCATATTAGGTAGTAACAAATCTACCAATGTTTATCAAAATAAATACAAATAAAAGGAAACTGATTAGTAATTAGGATCACCTATAAAATATTTGTCTCACAATTAAAGCGAATAAAACCATCATAAAGCAAAGCCCAATAACTTAATCACGAAAAACTTAATAGACCACACACAAAACAAATCGGTCATGTAATAAACGAAAATGAAACTTAAGTCAATGGCATAGCTGATGTCAAAAATCTATATTCGAAAATATAATAATAATTTGTCTATAAAATTATAGAATACGGGAATGACTAGTGCTTTCCTATGCATTTTTAAACTCAAGGTAATCACAGCTCTATTACCGAAAGCATAGGGTGTAATTTTGAAAAATCTTAAGTTAAGTCAACCGCGGTGGTCCGTTTTGGAAAAAAGTAAAATGAAAGAAAGATTTTATGTGTTTTTGACAGTTGTCTAGACTGGGCGTGTTTTTAACGCCTGGTTAGTATGTATATCTCAGTAACATGTGACTGCAGATTATATTTACATGATAATATATTTATCTTTTAACTCCATATAAAACATTTTAAAACGTTAGTACGTTACTTTTGAACCCTTTTTGATAATAAGTAAACTTACGGTTCACATAACTAATGTTTTGTCTCGTTCGTTCATTTGTATGTAATACGGGAGTAAAAAGGTCAGATTATTTACAATTATTTGCGAATAAAAAAGCCTTTAAGTCACAACCACTAGTCTTTAGGTTCAAGGCATCCCAATTTCCTCACGATGTTTTCCGTCACCGTACTCGTACGAGCAAGTATTAAGTGAGGACATAGAAAAATCTATTGCTACACAGACATGATTGAACGGACGACCTCAAGCAGGGACCAAGTGAGGAAAACACTTCTATTTTTATGAATAAGAGGAAATTAATAGAAATAAGAAAAACAATGCCAGCAATCTCTGTTATCTAGCTTCCGGTATTTTTTTCCCTTTATCTATTTTCCTTCCATGAGTACGACTGTAAGCCCGAACTAATAGAATATTGATGCGGTGTATAAATCGATTTAATGACGAAACCAACACTTAGCAGTCGAGATGTATCTCAAGGCTCAGTTCGTGTTTATCATTTCCTGGTATATGAAATCACCGCCCTTCGGATTTCCTTGGACTTGGTACTCGTTTATTTTTTTCGTTGAGGGTTAAGTTTCTATTGGGTTAAACAAACAAAATTTGTTAAGACCACTATCAATGATGGCATTTTATGTCACTAAATCAAATTTTACACACAGGCTTCAGTTACAAACACACATACATGCATTAAGGTTTAGTCTGTAAGGTTTCTCTACATAAATAAATCAATATTAAATATATCAATGTTAGCCTGGTAGTTAAGCGAATTTTTCAACACTCTTAAGTCGTTCGTTTGCCTACTATATATGAATAGATTATATACGCAATTTATACATAAAAAAAAACAATATTAGAAATTCGGAATATCTTAGATCGACATATGTTCATAATAATAAGGCTAATAGTCCAGTCAGTCAAGACAATTAATTCATTATAATTCCAAAAGTTTTCAAATTTTGATGTAAGGTCGGGAGTGGTATTAAAACAAACTATAAAATTTTGCAACCTGCTCTGCGGTCCGGAACATTGTTAAAAATGCAATAAATGATAATTTGCTTAATTCTTGAGACCATAATTCCAAAAGTTCTGCAAAGTTGGAGTGGTGTTAAATATATTATTTTACATCACGTGTCAAATTTGCAACCAATTTAAGTGTACGGAACATTTTTTGTTATTAAAAATTAATGTTGTTCTTTATTAAACTGAAGGAAAACGTTCCAAAAGTTCTGCAAATTTGACAGATATATCGAAAATAAAATAAATAACAAAAAATGTTCCGTACACTTAGGTTGGTTGCAAATTTTATACGTGATATGAAATATTATATCGAAAACTTCCCCAAGTTTGCAGAACTTTTGGAATTTTTTTCACGACCATACAGACATAAAATTAATTTAATTGCAATTTTAACAATGTTCCGGACTGCGTACAAGGTTGCAAAATGAGATTTATTGTCGTCCCAATGTACCATTCACTTGACCGAAGTTTGAAAACTTTTGGAATTATTATCAAATTTTCGATTTCGAATTTCTATAATGACTGGTGTATAATCAAACAGATGTCTGACTTATGTCAGCTACAGGACTTCCTACTAAATAACGTGGCAAAATTTAATATTTATTACGATGTTTTTCACACTGTTAACAAATTGAATATTTTTGAATGTATATGCCATACGGCAAATGATATGACGGTTAGCTATGTAAATCACAAAAGATACAGACATTACAATCGTTTAATCTGCGCCTCAGACTTTTGTATATGTTAGCCTGTATCTTAAACGCTAGTTCCTTCCAGTGTCTTTAACAAATTAGTGAGATTGTTTGTCATTAAATATTTGAACGGGTTATAATTTTATTGTTTATAAAACTAAGTGAGGGTAGAATCTAAAAAAAGTTGTTGCAATAGGTTAGACTATAGTAAATGTGAAAGTTTCTTATAAAATGCTCTATCTTGTGAAGTAATTTTTATCAAAATCCATCAGGTAGTTTTTAAGAAAATTACGTTTTTGTACATTTTTTCGTCAATTATCATCAAAACATAAAAAATGATACATCAAAACGTTTCTTATAAAATGCTCTATCTTGTGGTGTAATTTTTATCAAAATCCACAAGGTAGTTTTTAAGTTTAAGTTTTTAAGAAAATTACGTTTTTGTACATTATTTCGTCAATTAGCATCAAAACATTAAAAATGATACATCAAAACGTTTCTTTTAAAATTCTCTATCTTGTGGTGTAATTTTTATTAAAATCCATAAGGTAGTTTTTAAGAAAATTCGTTTTTGTACATTATTTCGTCAATTATCATCAAAACATTAAAAATGATACATCAAAACGTTTCTTATAAAATTCGCTATCTTGTGGTGTAATTTTTATTAAAATCCATAAGGTAGTTTTTAAGAAAATTCGTTTTTGTACATTATTTCGTCAATTATCATCAAAACATTAAAAATGATACATCAAAACGTTTCTTATAAAATGCTCTATCTTGTGGTGTAAGTTCTATCAAAATCCATAAGGTAGTTTTTAAGAAAATTCGTTTTTGTACATTATTTAGTCAATTATCATCAAAACATTAAAAATGATACATCAAAAAGTTTCTTATAAAATGCTCTATCTTGTGGTGTAAGTTCTATCAAAATCCATAAGGTAGTTTTTAAGAAAATTCGTTTTTGTACATTATTTAGTCAATTATCATCAAAACATTAAAATTGATACATCAAAAAGTTTCTTATAAAATGCGCTATCTTGTGGTGTAATTTTTATTAAAATCCATAAGGTAGTTTTTAAGAAAATTCGTTTTTGTACATTATTTCGTCAATTATCATCAAAATATTAAAAATGATACATCAAAACGTTTCTTATAAAATTCGCTATCTTGTGGTGTAATTTTTATCAAAATCCATAAGGTAGTTTTTAAGAAAATTACGTTTTTGTACATTATTTCGTCAATTATCATCAAAACATTAAAAATGATACATCAGAAAGTTTCTTATAAAATGCTCTATCTTGTGGTGTAAGTTCTATCAAAATCCATAAGGTAGTTTTTAAGAAAATTCGTTTTTGTACATTATTTAGTCAATTATCATCAAAACATTTAAAATGATACATCAAAACGTTTCTTATAAAATTCGCTATCTTGTGGTGTAATTTTTATCAAAATCAATAATGTAGATTTTAAGAAAATTCGTTTTTGTACATTATTTAGTCAATTATCATCAAAACATTAAAAATGATACATCAAAAAGTTTCTTATAAAATGCTCTATCTTGTGGTGTAATTTTTATTAAAATCCATAAGGTAGTTTTTAAGAAAATTCGTTTTTGTACATTATTTCGTCAATTATCATCAAAACATTAAAAATGATACATCAAAACGTTTCTTATAAAATGCTCTATCTTGTGGTGTAAGTTCTATCAAAATCCATAAGGTAGTTTTTAAGAAAATTCGTTTTTGTACATTATTTCGTCAATTATCATCAAAACATTAAAAATGATACATCAAAAAGTTTCTTATAAAATGCTCTATCTTGTGGTGTAGGTTCTATCAAAATCCATAAGGTAGTTTTTAAGAAAATTCGTTTTTGTACATTATTTCGTCAATTATCATCAAAACATTAAAAATGATACATCAAAAAGTTTCTTATAAAATGCTCTATCTTGTGGTGTAATTTTTATCAAAATCCATAAGGTAGTTTTTAAGAAAATTCGTTTTTGTACATTATTTCGTCAATTATCATCAAAACATTAAAAATGATACATCAAAAAGTTTCTTATAAAATGCTCTATCTTGTGGTGTAGGTTCTATCAAAATCCATAAGGTAGTTTTTAAGAAAATTCGTTTTTGTACATTATTTAGTCAAATATCATCAAAACATTAAACATGATACATCAAAACGTTTCTTATATAATGCGCTATCTTGTGGTGTAATTTTTATCAAAATCCATAAGGTAGTTTTTAAGAAAATTACGTTTTTGTACATTTTTTCGTCAATTATCATCAAAACATAAAAACTGATACATCAAAACGTTTTTTATAAAATGCTTTATCTTGTGGTGTAATTTTTATTAAAATCCATAAGGTAGTTTTTAAGAAAATTACGTTTTTGTACATTATTTCGTCAATTATCATCAAAACATTAAAAATGTTACATCAAAACGTTTCTTATAAAATTCGCTATCTTGTGGTGTAATTTTTATCAAAATCCATGAAGTAGTTTTTAAGAAAATTCGTTTTTGTACATTATTTCGTCAATTATCATCAAAACATTAAAAATGATACATCAAAAAGTTTCTTATAAAATGCTCTATCTTGTGGTGTAGGTTCTATCAAAATCCATAAGGTAGTTTTTAAGAAAATTCGTTTTTGTACATTATTTAGTCAATTATCATCAAAACATTAAAAATGATACATCAAAACGTTTCTTATATAATGCGCTATCTTGTGGTGTAATTTTTATCAAAATCCATAAGGTAGTTTTTAAGAAAATTCGTTTTTGTACATTTTTTCGTCAATTATCATCAAAACATAAAAACTGATACATCAAAACGTTTTTTATAAAATGCTCTATCTTGTGGTGTAATTTTTATCAAAATCCATAAGGTAGTTTTTAAGTTTAAGTTTTTAAGAAAATTACGTTTTTGTACATTATTTCGTCAATTAGCATCAAAACATTAAAAATGATACATCAAAACGTTTCTTTTAAAATTCGCTATCTTGTGGTGTAATTTTTATTAAAATCCATAAGGTAGTTTTTAAGAAAATTCGTTTTTGTACATTATTTCGTCAATTATCATCAAAACATTAAAAATGATATCAAAACGTTTCTTATAAAATTCGCTATCTTGTGGTGTAATTTTTATTAAAATCCATAAGGTAGTTTTTAAGAAAATTCGTTTTTGTACATTATTTAGTCAATTATCATCAAAACATTAAAAATGATACATCAAAAAGTTTCTTATAAAATGCTCTATCTTGTGTTGTAAGTTCTATCAAAATCCATAAGGTAGTTTTTAAGAAAATTCGTTTTTGTACATTATTTAGTCAATTATCATCAAAACATTAAAAATGATACATCAAAACGTTTCTTATATAATGCGCTATCTTGTGGTGTAATTTTTATTAAAATCCATAAGGTAGTTTTTAAGAAAATTCGTTTTTGTACATTATTTCGTCAATTATCATCAAAACATTAAAAATAATACATCAAAACGTTTCTTATAAAATGTTCTATCTTGTGGTGTAATTTTTATCAAAATCCATAAGGTAGTTTTTAAGAAAATTCGTTTTTGTACATTATTTCGTCAATTATCATCAAAACATTAAAAATGATACATCAAAAAGTTTCTTATAAAATGCTCTATCTTGTGGTGTAAGTTCTATCAAATTCCATAAGGTAGTTTTTAAGTTTAAGTTTTTAAGAAAATTACGTTTTTGTACATTATTTCGTCAATTAGCATCAAAACATTAAAAATGATACATCAAAACGTTTCTTTTAAAATTCGCTATCTTGTGGTGTAATTTTTATTAAAATCCATAAGGTAGTTTTTAAGAAAATTCGTTTTTGTACATTATTTCGTCAATTATCATCAAAACATTAAAAATGATACATCAAAACGTTTCTTATAAAATTCGCTATCTTGTGGTGTAATTTTTATCAAAATCCATAAGGTAGTTTTTAAGAAAATTACGTTTTTGTACATTTTTTCGTCAATTATCATCAAAACATAAAAACTGATACATCAAAACGTTTTTTATAAAATGCTTTATCTTGTGGTGTAATTTTTATCAAAATCCATAAGGTAGTTTTTAAGTTTAAGTTTTTAAGAAAATTACGTTTTTGTACATTATTTCGTCAATTAGCATCAAAACATTAAAAATGATACATCAAAACGTTTCTTTTAAAATTCGCTATCTTGTGGTGTAATTTTTATTAAAATCCATAAGGTAGTTTTTAAGAAAATTCGTTTTTGTACATTATTTCGTCAATTATCATCAAAACATTAAAAATGATACATCAAAACGTTTCTTATAAAATTCGCTATCTTGTGGTGTAAGTTCTATCAAAATCCATAAAGTAGTTTTTAAGAAAATTCGTTTTTGTACATTATTTAGTCAATTATCATCAAAACATAAAAACTGATACATCAAAAAGTTTCTTATAAAATGCTCTATCTTGTGGTGTAAGTTTTATCAAAATCCATAAGGTAGTTTTTAAGAAAATTCGTTTTTGTACATTATTTAGTCAATTATCATCAAAACATTAAACATGATACATCAAAACGTTTCTTATATAATGCTCTATCTTGTGGTGTAAGTTCTATCAAAATCCATAAGGTAGTTTTTAAGAAAATTCGTTTTTGTACATTTTTCGTCAATTATCATCAAAACATTAAAATGATACATCAAAACGTTTCTTATAAAATGCTCTATCTTGTGGTGTAATTTTATCACAAAATCGCAAGGTAGTTTTAGTTTGGATTTTTAAGAAAATTACGTTTTTGTACGATGACTGGAAATCAATTATCATCAAAACATTAAAATGATACATCAAAAACGTTTCTTATAAATTCGCTATCTTGTGGTGTAATTTTATTAAAATCCATAAAAAGGTAGTTTTTAAGAAATTCGTTTTATTTCAAATCAGTATCATCAAAACATTAAAAATGATACATCAAAAAAGTTTCTTATAAAAATGCTCTATCTTGTGGTGTAAGTTCTATCAAAATCCATAAGGTAGTTTTAAAGAAAATTCGTTTTTGTACATTATTTAGTCAATTATCATCAAAACATTAAAAATGATACATCAAAACGTTTCTTATAAAATGCTCTATCTTGTGGTGTAATTTTTATCCAAATCCATAAGGTAGTTTTTAAGTTTAAGTTTTTAAGAAAATTCGTTTTTGTACATTATTTCGTCAATTATCATCAAAACATTAAAAATGATACATCAAAAAGTTTCTTATAAAATGCTCTATCTTGTGGTGTAAGTTTAATCAAAATCCATAAGGTAGTTTTTAAGAAAATTCGTTTTTGTACATTATTTAGTCAATTATCATCAAAACATTAAAAATGATACATCAAAACGTTTCTTATAAAATGCTCTATCTTGTGGTGTAAGTTCTATCAAAATCCATAAGGTAGTTTTTAAGAAAATTCGTTTTTGTACATTATTTAGTCAATTATCATCAAAACATTTAAAATGATACATCAAAACGTTTCTTATAAAATTCGCTATCTTGTGGTGTAATTTTTATCAAAATCAATAATGTAGATTTTAAGAAAATTCGTTTTTGTACATTATTTAGTCAATTATCATCAAAACATTAAAAATGATACATCAAAACGTTTCTTATAAAATTCGCTATCTTGTGGTGTAATTTTTATCAAAATCCATAAGGTAGTTTTTAAGAAAATTCGTTTTTGTACAATTTTTCGTCAATTATCATCAAAACATTAAAAATGATACATCAAAAAGTTTCTTATAAAATTCGCTATCTTGTGGTGTAATTTTTATCAAAATCCATAAGGTAGTTTTAAGAAAATTACGTTTTTATACATTTTTTCGTCAATTATCATCAAAACATAAAAAATGATACATCAAAACGTTTCTTATAAAATGCTCTATCTTGTGGTGTAATTTTTATCAAACTCCATAAGGTAGTTTTTAAGAAAATTCGTTTTTGTACATTATTTCGTCAATTATCATCAAAACATTAAAAATAATACATCAAAAAGTTTCTTATAAAATGCTCTATCTTGTGGTGTAGGTTCTATCAAAATCCATAAGGTAGTTTTTAAGAAAATTCGTTTTTGTACATTATTTAGTCAATTATCATCAAAACATTAAAAATGATACATCAAAACGTTTCTTATATAATGCGCTATCTTGTGGTGTAATTTTTATCAAAATCCATAAGGTAGTTTTTAAGAAAATTACGTTTTTGTACATTTTTTCGTCAATTATCATCAAAACATAAAAACTGATACATCAAAACGTTTTTTATAAAATGCTCTATCTTGTGGTGTAAGTTCTATCAAAATCCATAAGGTAGTTTTTAAGAAAATTCGTTTTTGTACATTTTTTCGTCAATTATCATCAAAACATAAAAACTGATACATCAAAACGTTTCTTATAAAATGCTCTATCTTGTGGTGTAATTTTCATCAAAATACATAAGGTAGTTTTTAAGTTTAAGTTTTTAAGAAAATTACGTTTTTGTACATTATTTCGTCAATTATCATCAAAACATTAAAAATGATACATCAAAACGTTTCTTTTAAAATGCTCTATCTTGTGGTGTAAGTTCTATTAAAATCCATAAGGTAGTTTTTAAGAAAATTTGTTTTTGTACATTATTTCGTCAATTATCATCAAAACATTAAAAATGATACATCAAAAGTTTCTTATAAAATCTCTATCTTGTGGTGTAAGTTCTATCAAAATCCATAAGGTAGTTTTTTAAGAAAATTCGTTTTGTACATTATTTAGTCAATTATCATCAAAACATTAAAAATGATACATCAAAACGTTTCTTATAAAATGCTCTATCTTATTGGTGTAATTTTATCAAAATCCATAAGGTAGTTTTTAAGTTTAAGTTTTTAAGAAAATTCGTTTTTGTACATTATTTCGTCAATTATCATCAAAACATTAAAAATGATACATCAAAAAGTTTCTTATAAAATGCTCTATCTTGTGATGTAAGTTTTATCAAAATCCATAAGGTAGTTTTTAAGAAAATTCGTTTTTGTACATTATTTAGTCAATTATCATCAAAACATTAAAAATGATACATCAAAACGTTTCTTATAAAAAGTTCTATCTTGTGGTGTAAGTTCTATCAAAATCCATAAGGTAGTTTTTAAGAAAATTCGTTTTTGTACATTTTTTCGTCAATTAATAATAAAGAAACAGTAAAATGATACATCAAAACGTTTCTTATAAAATGCTCTATCTTATTGGTAATTTTATCAAAATCCATAAGGTAGTTTTAAGTTTAAGTTTTAAGAAAATTACGTTTTGTACATTATTTCGTCAATTATCATCAAAACATTAAAAAATGATACATCAAAACGTTTCTTATAAAATGCTCTATCTTGTGGTGTAAGTTCTATCAAAATCCATAAGGTAGTTTTTAAGAAAATTCGTTTTTGTACATTATTTCGTCAATTATCATCAAAACATTAAAAATGATACATCAAAACGTTTCTTATAAAATGCTCTATCTTGTGGTGTAAGTTCTATCAAAATCCATAAGGTAGTTTTTTAGAAAATTCGTTTTTGTACATTTTTTAGTCAATTATCATCAAAACATTAAAAATGATACATCAAAACGTTTCTTATAAAATGCTCTATCTTGTGGTGTAAGTTCTATCAAAATCCATAAGGTAGTTTTTAAGAAAATTACGTTTTTGTACATTTTTTAGTCAATTATCATCAAAACATAAAAAATTATACATCAAAACGTTTCTTATAAAATGCTCTATCTTGTGGTGTAATTTTTATCAAAATCCATAAGGTAGTTTTTAAGAAAATTACGTTTTTGTACATTATTTCGTCAATTATCGTCAAAACATTAAAAATTATACATCAAAACGTTTCTTATATAATGCTCTATCTTGTGGTGTAATTTTTATCAAAATCCATAAGGTAGTTTTTAAGAAAATTACGTTTTTGTACATTATTCCGTCAATTATCATCAAAACATTAAAAATAATACATCAAAACGTTTCTTATAAAATGCTCTATCTTGTGGTGTAAGTTCTGTCAAAATCCATAAGGTAGTTTTTAAGAAAATTCGGTTTTGTACATTATTTAGTCAATTATCATCAAAACATTAAAAATGATACATCAAAACGTTTCTTATAAAATGCTCTATCTTGTGGTGTAATTTTTATCAAAATCCATAAAGTAGTTTTTAAGAAAATTCGTTTTTGTACATTATTTCGTCAATTATCATCAAAACATTAAAAATGATACATCAAAAAGTTTCTTATAAAATGCTCTATCTTGTGGTGTAAGTTTTATCAAAATCCATAAGGTAGTTTTTAAGAAAATTCGTTTTTGTACATTATTTCGTCAATTATCATCAAAACATTAAAAATGATACATCAAAACGTTTCTTATAAAATTCGCTATCTTGTGGTGTAATTTTTATTAAAATCCATAAGGTAGTTTTTAAGAAAATTCGTTTTTGTACATTATTTCGTCAATTATCATCAAAACATT
>CAVNZK010000195.1:0-15000 GCA_963693345.1 Pieris melete
CTACCCTACCCTACGCTAACCTAACCTAACCTAACCTAACCTAACCTAACCTAACCTAACCTAACCTAACCTAACCTAACCTAACCTAACCTAACCTAACCTAACCTAACCTAACCTATCCTAACCTAACCTAACCTAACCTAACCTAACCTAACCTAACCTAACCTAACCTAACCTAACCTAACCTAACCTAACCTAACCTAACCTAAGCTAACCTAACCTAGCCTAACCTAACCTAACCTAACCTAACCTAACCTAACTTTTTTTAAGAAAAAAGAGAGAGGGGAAAAGAGAATTTTTTTTTTTTTGTCTAGACCTAACCTAACCTAACCTAACCTAACCTAACCTAACCTAACCTACCCTAACCTAACCTAACCTACCCTAACCTAACCTAACCTAACCTAACCTAACCTAACCTAACCTAACCTAACCTAACCTAACCTAACCTAACCTAACCTAACCTAACCTAACCTAACCTAACCTAACCTAACCTAACCTAACCTAACCTAACCTAACCTAACCTAACTAACCTAACCTAACCTAACCTAACCTAACCTAACCTAACCTAACCTAACCTAACCTAACCTAACCTAACCTAACCTAACCTAACCTAACCTAACCTAACCTAACCTAACCTAGCCTAACCTAACCTAACCTAGCCTAACCTAACCTAACCTAACCTAACCTAACCTAACCTAACCTAACCTAACCTAACCTAACCTAACCTAACCTAACCTAACCTAACCTAACCTAACCTAACCTAACCTAACCAGTCCGCGTCCAAACGCCACCCGAAACGGTCGAATCCACGTCGCTCCGCGCCTCGAAAAAGTCTAAAAAATTCAAAAAAGTGGTATACAGTGATATTTTAGTGAAGTGCTACATATCGTTAGATGCGCGCTATCGCGATCTATCTTTTAGTGTAAAATTCAACTTTCTAAGTTTTCGTTTTATATTTTATTTTTTCAAAAAACATTTAAATTTTCCGTTTTTTCAATTTTAAAAATAGTGTTCCTATAGTAAAAATCAAAAGTGCAGTTTAGTGTTGTAGAGCAAATTTTGCTCTACATTTCGACCAAAAATTTGAGGATAAGGCCTCATATTTGACGATAATAGAGATCAAAAACCAGGAAAAGGTAAATAACTTTTAAATTAGATCTGTAACACCATAATATTATCGCTTAAATAGATTGTCCTTAACAAGGGCTATCGATTGACACCCATATTGACACTATTGGACCAACCGCTGATTTATTGGGGACCAAAACAGGGGTTTCATCCCCCAGCCTGCAGCCCCTAGAGTTAGGGAGCAAATTATACTATAATAAAATACGCTAGACGGAAAGCTATCGAAAGACATATTGATTGTTAAAATCGGATGAGGAATATCCCCTCAAACCCCAAGAAAACTGTTTTTTGGGGTTAATTACCCCCAAACATCAGAACACCAAATCAAAATTACGATAAGGACAAAGAACAGAAAATAACCTACCGACTGACACCAATATCAACAATATTCGCCCAGTAGTTCAGGAACTACGACCAGGAACAGGTTGGAATCCAGGGTTTCCAGGGGATCCACACCCCCGAAAAATCGGAATCTACCACCATCTTATAGCCCGCATAAGATTCCATCGGACTAGCTCCAAACCGCACATCACACTTTGTCACCTGCCCAACTGGACACCAAGTCATCTGGCGACCAGCTGGAACAGCTCCTGCTCCAACACCAACGGCTTGTCCTCTCCGGGGGCAGTCAGAAAACACCTATCATCACTACACTACGAGCAACAGCTGGCGAGCAATCCTGGCCCGTAACACAAGGTAGGGTGGATTACCAGCCCCATAATTATAAATTTTTAATTTTTCAAATTTTTATCCGAAACCCGTCGAGCTTGGGCTTATTTTAACCGGCTCGGCGAGCTCTATTTGATAGTGCACAGTGTTCCTTTCAAAAACCCCCCTCCACCCCACAATACAGGTTTTTACCCCCCACCGCGACAAAATCTTCCCCCCCACCCCCACCCCCTCGAGTTGGGTATCAAACGACTCAGCTCGAAGAGGTGAATACACCTGTCCACATTCCAAACCCCCCTCACCCCCCTCACTCTCCACCAGCAAAATGCTACCCCGAACTCCACCCAAACCAACAAACAAAGCCTCTACTCCCTCTACGTCCTCAACACCAGCAAGACGGACTTTAGTAGAGATGTTGAGCCCGGCCTTCGCTCGCGAAAAACGCCCAACAGAGTCGGCTCATATGGAAATGGCTAGAGAATACAGGCAGACAGGACTTAAAGCTCTCTCTGCCTCTCGCAACATCAAGGGCGAACTAAAAGCCGCTATCACCGAGGCAATCGAAGGCCTCTTCGGAGTAGTCGGCCTCATTGACCCCTCACCTACCACCCTCCCCAACCTTCCCGCCCCCGCACCGCACATAACACAGGCAACCAAAGCTACGATCACACCTCCAACGACTACACCGCCAACCGACACACATATACACACCACACAACTCATACAAAAACTCGAGGCTCACTCTCGACTTCTCGATGAATCGAATAAGGCCTTGCAGGAACACACCAGGGTTCTAAAGGAATCCCCTAAACCCGCGCCGTCGGAGATACAACCAGTGTCGGCGGACCCGCGTAAGACTTATCAATCCTACGCTAAGGCCGTCGCCACCCCCAAACCCCCTGCAGGGCCTTCCATCATCGTGTCCGGAGAGGGTCCCGACACAACAACAGAACAGATACTGACACAAATCAGTAGAACCGTTAATTTCAGAGAGGGCGGATACGCCCCTTTAAAAGTCACCCCACTGTCAAAACAAAAGATTAAACTCGTTTTCGAAAAAGAAGAGCATAAACAACACACAATTACACGACTACAAAAAAACACAAAAATACACACTCAAGAGGAAAAACGGATTGATCCAATGATCATCCTCAAAGGCATAAAGAAAACAATACCTGAATTCGAACTCATCAAAACAATAAAAGAACAAAACGCCACACTAGCTAAGCACACATTCACTGTTAAATTCATCGCTAACAACAGAAACACTACACTGTACAACGCGGTCCTAAACACAACACCCTCTGCCTGGAAGGCGTTCGCCGACCTAGGCAGAGTTAACATAGGGATGCAGCGGGTCCACAGCGACAACTTTTCACCGTTTAGGCAGTGTCAAAACTGCCTAAATTTCGGACACACAAAGAGCCGCTGCCCCAACACCACACCCACATGCGCCAAGTGCTCCGCTCACCATCCTACAGCGGAGTGCAAGGCCGAAGTACACAACTGCACCAATTGCGCCGAACACAATAAACAATTTAATACCAACACTGGCACTCTCCACCGCGCTGATTCAGACAAGTGCCCCAAAGTTACAGCCATGCGTGCCCGTGTCGAGGCAAAAATTAACTACATCTAAAAAACATACACAGAACACTAATTTCACATTAAACAACACAATAACACTCTGAATCAAACACTTACATTAACAGCGACCTCAACGCGCAGCACTTGCACTGGAGCATTTGTCTGTCTACACAAAACCTCTTACAAACTAAAAAAACTACTAAATTCACTTATCTACACAAAAACACGAAAACATTCACAATCCTTACCCCTTATTAAACAACACCCTTCCCAAACCTCGTGTGCACTATCAAAGCCTTCAAAATGTCTATATCTTATATTTTTCACTCATATTTAACAATTAATCGGCAAGTAATCCGCCCTCACCCGTACAAAAATGTATATAGTCATTTCTCTCCATCTATAACCTTTTACACTGTTTACACTGTTTACAATTATTATACTAACTACTTAAATATTTAACTTAGATTTATCTTTTTACGATTATTCTTTTATTTAAATCATACCTTGCTGTGCTAATACCATCTGTACTAAATATAAATTATAATATTAATTCCATTTTCATTTTTATTTTTTCTTATTATAAGTTTAATCCCATTCCACTGGGTAATTTTATTATAATGTAACTCTAAGCAAATGTAAAACTTCCCTATGTTAACTTGTTTAAATTTGGTTCTATACATCTAGTTTTATATTAACTGTTTAATTCCATTTCACTGCGTATTTATATCTTTATTTTACTACAATTCTGACTGATTTCTGTGTAATATTAAGTGTTGGTGTTAAGAAGAGGGCTTAAACCGGGCGGCTGAGGGTCGGTTATTGTATCTAATAGCAAAACCGATTCTCAACAACCTACCCGTGTCCAACTCCAAGCACCAGCACAGTCATTTACAGGCTCATTATTAAAGCCTATCTGTTTAAACTTAATCTTATAACAACTGTTTTATTCCATTCCACTGTGTATCTTTACATTTTTATCTTTTACTTAAATTCTAAATTTTGTTTGTGTTATGTTTAATGTTGGTGTTATGAAGCGGACTTAAATTGGGCGGCTGAGGGAAGGTTATTGTATCCAATAGCAGAACCGACCCTCAACAACCTACCCGTGTCCAACTCCAAGCACCAGCACAGGCATTTACAGGCTCATTATTAAAGCCTATCTGTCTAAACTTAATTTTATAACAATTGTTTATTCATTCCAGTGTGTATTTTTACATTTTTATTGTACTTTAGTTCTAAATTTTGTCTGTGTTATGTCTAGTGATGGTGTTAGGAAGCGGACTTAAATTGGGCGGCTGAGGGAAGGTTATTGTATCTAATAGCAGAACCGACCCTCAACAACCTACCCGTGTCCAACTCCAAACACCAGCACAGTCATTCACAGGCTCATTATTAAAGCCTATCTGTCTAAACTTAATTTTATAACAACTGTTTATTCATTCCAGTGTGTATTTTTACATTTTTATTGTACTTTAGTTCTAAAGTTTGTCTGTGTTATGTCTAGTGTTGGTGTTAGGAAGCGGACTTAAATTGGGCGGCTGAGGGAAGGTTATTGTATCTAATAGCAGAACCGACCCTCAACAACCTACCCGTGTCCAACTCCAGACACCAGCACAGTCATTTACAGGCTCATTATTAAAGCCTATCTGTCTAAACTTAATTTTATAACAACTGTTTATTCATTCCAGTGTGTATTTTTACATTTTTATTGTACTTTAGTTCTAAAGTTTGTCTGTGTTATGTATAGTGTTGGTGTTAGGAAGCGGACTTAAATTGGGAGGCTGAGGGAAGGTTATTGTATCTAATAGCAGAACCGACCCTCAACAACCTACCCGTGTCCAACTCCAAACACCAGCACAGTCATTTACAGGCTCATTATTAAAGCCTATCTGTCTAAACTTAATTTTATAACAACTGTTTATTCATTCCAGTGTGTATTTTTACATTTTTATTGTACTTAGTTCTAAAGTTTGTCTGTGTTATGTCTAGTGTTGGTGTTAGGAAGCGGACTTAAATTGGGCGGCTGAGGGAAGGTTATTGTATCTAATAGCAGAACCGACCCTCAACAACCTACCCGTGTCCAACTCCAAACACCAGCACAGTCATTTACAGGCTCATTATTAAAGCCTATCTGTATAAACTTAATTTTATAACAACTGTTTATTCATTCCAGTGTGTATTTTTACATTTTTATTGTACTTTAGATCTAAATTTTGTCTGTGTTATGTCTAGTGTTGGTGTTAGGAAGCGGACTTAAATTGGGCGGCTGAGGGAAGGTTATTGTATCTAATAGCGGAACCGACCCTCAACAACCTACCCGTGTCCAACTCCAAGCACCAGCACAGTCATTTACAGGCTCATTATTAAAGCCTATCTGTCTAAACTTAATTTTATAACAACTGTTTATTCATTCCAGTGTGTATTTTTACATTTTTATTGTACTTTAGTTCTAAAGTTTGTTTGTGTTATGTTTAATGTAGGTATTAGGAAGCGGACTTAAATTGGGCGGCTGAGGGAAGGTTATTGTATCTAATAGCAGAACCGACCCTCAACAACCTACCCGCGTTTAATTCCTAATACCTATATAAATAATAATAAGCACAACTGTTACTTTAATAATTATATCACCACTTTTATCTACCACTTTGTTGTTAAAAATTTTTATTGTATCAACCTACTCATTTAAGCACAAAATAACCTGTTACCATTTCACTTTCATTTTTTATATAATTACTAGTTTTAAGACGCGGACTCTGTTCAGGTGGTTGAGGGAAAAGAATTGTATCCCATAGCAAAACCAACCCTCAACCGCCTAACCTAACCTAACCTAACCTAACCTAACCTAACTAACCTAACCTAACCTAACCTAACCTAACCTAACCTAACCTAACCTAACCTAACCTAACCTAACCTAACCTAACCTAACCTAACCTAACCTAACCTAACCTAACCTAACCTAACCTAACCTAACCTAACCGAACCTAACCTAACCTAACCTAACCTAACCTAACCTAACCTAACCTAACCTAACCTAACCTAACCTAAACTCACCTAACCTAACCTAACCTAACCTAACCTAACCTAACCTAACCTAACCTAACCTAACCTAACCTAACCTAACCTAACCTAACCTAACCTAACCTAACCTAACCTAACCTAACCTAACCTAACCTAACCGCTAACCTAACCTAACCTAACCTAACCTAACCTAACCTAACCTAACCTAACCTAACCTAACCTAACCTAACCTAACCTAACCTAACCCTAACCTAACCCTAACCTAACCGAACCTAACCTAACCTAACCTAACCTAACCTAACCTAACCTAACCTAACCTAACCTAACCTAACCTAACCTAACCTAACCTAACCTAACCTAACCTAACCTAACCTAACCTAACCTAACCTAACCTAACCTAACCTAACCTAACCTAACCTAACCTAACCTAACCTAACCTAACCTAACCTAACCTAACCTAACCTAACCTAACCTAACCTAACCTAACCTAACCTAACCTAACCTAACCTAACCTAACCTAACTAACCTAACCTAACCTAACCTAACCTAACCTAACCTAACCTAACCTAACCTAACCTAACCTAACCTAACCTAAACCTAACCTAACCTAACCTAACCTAACCTAACCTAACCTAACCTAACCTAACCTAACCTAACCTAACCTAACCTAACCTAACCTAACCTAACCTAACCTAACCTAACCTAACCTAACCTAACCAACCTAACCTAACCTAACTAACCTAACCTAACCTAACCTAACCTAACCTAACCTAACCTAACCTAACCTAACCTAACCTAACCTAACCTAACCTAACCTAACCTAACCTAACCTAACCTAACCTAACCTAACCTAACCTAACCTAACCAGTCCGCGTCCAAACGCCACCCGAAACGGTCGAATCCACGTCGCTCCGCGCCTTGAAAAAGTCTAAAAAATTCAAAAAAGTGGTATACAGTGATATTTTAGTGAAGTGTTACATATCGTTAGATGCGCGCTATCGCGATCTATCTTTTAGTGTAAAATTCAACTTTCTAAGTTTTCGTTTTATATTTTATTTTTTCAAAAAACATTTAAATTTTCCGTTTTTTCAACTTTAAAAATAGTGTTCCTATAGTAAAAATCCAAAGTGCAGTTTAGTGTTGTAGAGCAAATTTTGCTCTACATTTCGACCAAAAATTTGAGGATAAGGCCTCATATTTGACGATAATAGAGATCAAAAACCAGGAAAAGGTAAATAACTTTTAAATAAGATCTGTAACACCATAATATTATCGCTTAAATAGATTGTCCTTAACAAGGGCTATCGATTGACACCCATATTGACACTATTGGACCAACCGCTGATTTATTGGGGACCAAAACAGGGGTTTCATCCCCCAGCCTGCAGCCCCTAGAGTTAGGGAGCAAATTATACTATAATAAAATACGCTAGACGGAAAGCTATCGAAAGACATATTGATTGTTAAAATCGGATGAGGAATATCCCCTCAAACCCCAAGAAAACTGTTTTTTGGGGTTAATTACCCCCAAACATCAGAACACCAAATCAAAATTACGATAAGGACAAAGAACAGAAAATAACCTACCGACTGACACCAATATCAACAATATTCGCCCAGTAGTTCAGGAACTACGACCAGGAACAGGTTGGAATCCAGGGTTTCCAGGGGATCCACACCCCCGAAAAATCGGAATCTACCACCATCTTATAGCCCGCATAAGATTCCATTGGACTAGCTCCAAACCGCACATCACACTTTGTCACCTGCCCAACTGGACACCAAGTCATCTGGCGACCAGCTGGAACAGCTCCTGCTCCAACACCAACGGCTTGTCCTCTCCGGGGGCAGTCAGAAAACACCTATCATCACTACACTACGAGCAACAGCTGGCGAGCAATCCTGGCCCGTAACACAAGGTAGGGTGGATTACCAGCCCCATAATTATAAATTTTTAATTTTTTCAAATTTTTATCCGAAACCCGTCGAGCTTGGGCTTATTTTAACCGGCTCGGCGAGCTCTATTTGATAGTGCACAGTGTTCCTTTCAAAAACCCCCCTCCACCCCACAATACAGATTTTTACCCCCCACCGCGACAAAATCTTCCCCCCCACCCCCACCCCCTCGAGTTGGGTATCAAACGACTCAGCTCGAAGAGGTGAATACACCTGTCCACATTCCAAACCCCCCTCACCCCCCCTCACCCTCCACCAGCAAAATGTTACCTAGAACCCCTCCCAAACCATCCAAATCTGATATCCCGCCACCCCTAACGACTACAGCAGCTGCCAGGCGGTCCCTAGTGGACACCCTGAGCCCGTCTTTCGCCCGCTCAGCTCCCCCTGCGGAGTCCACGTATATGGGGAGGGCAAGAGAGTACAGACAGAAAGGCCTGGACGCGGTATTAGCCTCCCGCAACCTAAAGAGTGAGCTCAAAGCCACAATCACAGAGGCAATAAACGGCCTCTTTGGAGTCATCGCCATGCTCGACCCTTCCACCCCCTCCCCTCCTAAACCACCAACACCACAGGCCACTGATACCACAACTGCACCATCTAACGACACACAGCAACAACTAATACACAAACTCGAGGCCCACTCTCGGTTACTCGAGCAATCTAATAAGGCCCTGCAGGAACACACCAGGGTCCTAAAGGCATGTCCTAAACCCGCACCGACGGGGTTAATGCCAGGGGCGGAGGACCCGCATAGGATCTATCAATCTTACGCCAAGGCCGCCGCCACCCCCAAACCCCCTGCAGGCCCTTCTGTCGTAGTATCCGGAGAGGGCCTCAATACAGCGGAGCAGATAATTGCACAAATAACTCAAACAGTAAACTTCCGACAGGGCGGATACGCCCCACTAAAGGTAACTCCGCTCTCTAAAAATAAAATCAAGCTCGTCTTTGAAAAAGACGAGCATAAAAAGCATACAGTCACACAACTACAAAAAAACATTAACATCAAAACACAAGAGGAGAAACGGATTGATCCAATGATCATCCTCAAAGGTATCAAGAAAATAACACCCGAAATTGAACTAGGAAAAACTATAAAAGATCAGAACCCAACCCTCACCGAACACACATTTAGTATTAAATTTATAGCCCAAAACAGGAACGCAACCCTATATAATGCAGTACTCAACACCACGCCCTCTGCCTGGAAGGCATTTGCCGACCTAGGCAGGGTAAACATAGGGATGCAGCGCGTCCATTGCAGTAACTTTTCACCGTTTAGGCAGTGTCAAAACTGCCTAAACTTCGGCCATACCAAGAGCCGCTGCCCTGCAACCACACCAACATGCGCCAAGTGCTCTGCTCACCATCCCACTACAGAGTGCAAGGCGCAAACACACAAGTGTGCCAATTGCAATGAGCATAATGCTCAATACAAAACAAACACCGACACACAACACCGCGCCGACTCTGAAAGCTGCCCCAAAGTTAAAGCTATGCGTGCCCGTGTTGAGGCCAAAGTTAATTACATATAAACATGCACAGGAACATTAAAATCATTCAGGCGAACCTTGACCGGTCTCGCAACGCCACTCAAGAATTTAAACACCACTTTATCACAAATAAACTCGACATCGCCATTATATCTGAACCCTACACGAACAATAACACAGTTAAAAATATCGCAGGCCTCCGCGTGTTTCAGTCCGATTCGGCGGACACAACGAAAGCCTGCATTATAACCCGCACAGACATTAACGCACACATCATATCTCAATACACTACAGGGAATATAGTAGTTATCGCTATACCCACTAAAACAAAAACTCTATACATTGCGTCGGTTTACGTTGAACCGAAAACCGACACCAACAATACCCTAGTTATACTAGACACATTCACAAAAACACACGTTAACTCAAACATCGTAATTGGCGGCGACTTCAACGCGTGGCACATGCTTTGGGGTAGCCCCCGAAGTAACACTCGGGGACTATACTTAACAGACATCATTAACTCTAATGATCTACACATAAGCAACACAGGCAATACACCCACATTCGAAACAATAACACACGGAACGGAGAGGTCATCTATTATCGACCTCACGCTCTCATCCATACACACATATCACCACATACACAAATGGGAAGTTAAACAGCGTTTATTCCCATCTACACAACACAATCCTATAAGATTCGTATTGGATTGCCAAACGGATCCTATACCACACGCCACAAATAATAGCACTTTTAAATACAACACCAGCAAGGCAAATTGGCACACGTTTAAAGAAATACTCCACACATTAATAACTCAACAACATACGCTCAAAACAAACATATTAACACTAACACCACAACAGTTAGACGAGTTTGTTTTATCCCTCACTGACACAATAAATAACGCCTGCTCGGAATCTTTCGCAATCAAGACAGGATTGAGGAAGCCTCAAGCACCCTGGTGGAGTGAAAACCTCGAACACTTGAAAAATAAATGCATTAGCCTACACCACAAAATACACACACACTCAAAACACAAGCGTATACCTCCTATAGACCTAATAAACACGTACCACGAGACAAAACTCGTATACACACAGACACTTAGGAAAGCATCTACAGACCATTTCAGACTATTCTGCAACGCACAAGGCGCAGAAGACGTCTGGTCTGTAACTAACAGACTACTCAAATCAAATAACACCATTCAACCCCGCACCCTTAAGGTAAACAACACATACACTAGCAACGAGGAGGAGACATCGCAAGCACTTCTTACACACTTTTATCCCGACGACGTCCCGGATACGGACGTCAGACACACACATATGCGCAGTAATTCCAGCTCACTACCCGACACAGAGGACGACCCTCCCTTCACCACATCTGAAATCCTATCTGCAATAGACTCCATCCGCCACACCAAAGCACCAGGCAATGATCACCTCACCAGCGACATCTGCCTGGTGTTCGCCCGAAACTACCCCGAATTAATTACAAACTTAATGAATCGCTGTTTACAGACCTCACATTTTCCAACCCCTTGGAAAGAGGCAATTGTTAAAATTATCCCCAAACCAAACAAACTAGATTACACTAGCCTAAGCTCCTTCCGACCCATAGGGTTAATCCCTGTGTTCGGGAAAGTGTTGGAAAAGCTCTTCACTAAACGCCTCACTTACAACGCGCATAAACTTAAATTACTGAACCGATCGCAATACGGCTTCACCGAACAAACTGGCACAATACACGCTTTACATAAAACACTCGATATCATACGCAACGCTAAACAGAACAAACAACACACTATAGCCGTATCCCTCGATATCAAGGCCGCGTTTGACAACGCTTGGTGGCCGGCCGTATTGAGTGGATTACGAGCGGTAAAATGCCCACTTAATATATTTAAACTAATACAAAACTACCTCACAGACAGAACAGTAACACACCAAATGGGCAACACACGCACCACACGAACTACACAAAAGGGATGTATCCAGGGGTCGGCATGCGGTCCGATACTCTGGAACATTATTCTTAACTCACTACTCAACACTCCACTCCCACCAGGGTGCAACATTCAAGCCTTCGCCGACGACGTTCTACTAGTGATAACAGACACAGACACCAACACACTCGAGTATAAAACGAATATCACATTAAACGCAATAAAAGAATGGGGCGACGGAGTTAAACTTCAGTTCGGCCCCGACAAAACCCAAATGATCGCCTTTTCCAAACAGGCACAAAAGTGCAAAATAACCTTTAATCACACTCCACTACAGTTCACTCATAAAATCAAATATCTAGGTATCATTCTGGACAATAAACTCACTTTCAAACATCATATCACATACATTACCACTAAAGCCACACACATATTTAACAAACTAACAATATTCACACGACCCACTTGGGGACCACACCCAGAAAACATAAGGCTCATTTACCAAATGGTAATTGAGCCAATAATTACTTACGGTGCCTCGATCTGGGGCCACGCGGCCACTAAAAGATACAACAAAAAACTGCTTGCGAAAACACAACGTGGTTTCGCGTTGAGAACCACCAGGGCTTTCAAAAACGTGTCAACTAACGCGGCCGTCGCTCTCGCGGGATTCGTTCCCTTAGATCTCAAGGTCCTCGAGTCCTGCGAGATCGAGGGGGCACGTATTACAGGCGTAAGCAAACATATACCGGATGACATCCCAGTTGAACGACCGACACCATTCACAGAACTTCTACACCCCGCTTCGAGACCACTCATCAAATACCGCACATACAAAAACAATCTCGACAAACACACGGCCGACAACACCATCAACATATACACAGACGGGAGCAAGCAAGAGGCGGGGCAAACAGGAGCCGCTTATGTCGCTTACTCCCCGAACAACACACAAATTATACACCAATGGAAGCGGAAACTACACCCATCATGCACAGTGTTCCAGGCCGAACTGGTTGCCATAAAGGGAGCCAGCGACTGGATCACTACACATTCACAAAAACAACCAAATAAAAACATACACACGTACATAATAAACTCCGACTCAATGGCCGCTCTTCAAGCTATTGCCCAAATAAACAACACACATAACATAGTAACAAGTATACACAAGAATATCTCCCACAACAAACACATTAACATCAAGTTCAACTGGGTTAAAGGTCATTCCGGTATCGCCGGAAATGAGGCGGCCGACGAGGCGGCCAAATCAGCCGCCAACTCTCACTTGAAATACTTTTACACACAATGCCCGACGGCATACATCAAACAGCGGGCCAAACTAGAAACCGCCAGATTGTGGGACAAACGGTTCAGTGACGAACCCACGGCAAAACACACGAAAGATCTTTTACAAAGTATCAACAACATCAACACATTTATCAAACTATATCCCACCACATTTCAAATCACACAGTTACTCACTGGGCATTCCTTCGCCAAAGATCACCTAAAACGTTTTCACATCACAGACAACGACACATGCCCTTGCGACACAAACATTACACAAACACTCCAACACTTAATGGAGGAATGCCCACGCTTTGAACGCCTCAGACACAGTCATCTACAGAAAAATAGAAAATCCCACAATCCCTATTCCCTTATAAATAACAACCCTAAAACAATATTATCTCTCCTAAGCATGGCGACGAAAATCATTGACTCTTTAAAAGAGTACAACGACACGCAACCCAATCGTCACCCCACACCACAATAAACATTAAACATCACTACCCCTCCCATACCTATTGGACTCTATCTAATAAATAAACTATCAACAATGATCTGCTCGTAATCCACCCTCACGTATAATAAGAAATTTCGTCACTTACTAATTACTACTTACTTTGTTCATCAATTATGTAAACTTCTTAATCATTTATCTAATTTTTCTTTACACCATCCTATTACTAGCCGTAAATGTAATCAATCAAACGTATACAGAACTGTAATATTCATATGTGTAAAACACAAGCTATTCTCTACTTTTCATGTTTATACCTCAATAATTAAACTCAATTGAAGATCTGTCTATCAAGCATTAATATAACATGCGGACAATCTTAACCTTAATGTTAAACATTTTTACCACCTAATGTTAATTCATTAAATTCAACCTTTATATAATGTAAATGTAAAATAATTATCTGTACAATACCTGTTATGCTCTTTATATCACTTTATTACTAGCTACAAATGCTATCAATCAATCAAACGTATATAGAACTGTAATATTCAAATGCAGTAAAATACAAGTCAACTTCTACTTTTTATGATTAATATTCTAATAATTAAACTTAATTGAAGATCTGTCTATCAAGCATTAATATAACATGCGGACAATCTTAACCTTAATGTTAAACATTTTTACCACCTAATGTTAATTCATTAAATTCAACCTTTATATAATGTAAATGTAAAATAATTATCTGTACAATACCTGTTATGCTCTTTATATCACTCTATGACTAGCTATAAATGCTATCAATCAATCAAACGTATATAGAACTGTAATATTCAAATGCAGTAAAATACAAGTCATCTTCTACCTTTTATGATTAATATTCTAATAATTAAACTTAATTGAAGATCTGTCTATCAAGCATTAATATAACATGCGGACAATCTTAATCTTAATGTTAAACATTTCTTTTTACCACTTAATGTTAATCCATTAAATTCAACCTTTATATAATGTAAATGCAAAATAATTATCTGTACAATACCTGTTAAGCTCTTTATATCACTCCATTACTAGCTATAAATGCTATCAATCAATCGAACGTATATAGATGTGTAATATGCAAACGTTGTAAATCACAAGCTACTGTATACTTTTTAAGTTTTATATTTTAATAATTAAACTCAATTGAAGATCTGTCTATCAAGCATCAATATCACATGCGGGCAATCTTAAACTTAATGTCAAACAAACTTTACCACCTAATGTTAATCCATTAAACTCAAATTTTGTTATGTAATGTAAAGGTAAACTAGTTATCTGTGCACCTTTTGTATTGTATTATATTATATTATTTTAAGATTAGTTTTAAGACGCGGACTCTAATCGGGTGATTGAGGGAAGGAAATTGTATCAAATAGCAAAAACAACCCTCAATCACC
>CAVNZK010000195.1:17500-22020 GCA_963693345.1 Pieris melete
ACCTAACCTAACTAACCTAACCTAACCTAACCTAACCTAACCTAACCTAACCTAACCTAACCTAACCTAACCTAACCTAACCTAACCTAACCTAACCTAACCTAACCTAACCTAACCTAACCTAACCTAACCTAACCTAACCTAAACTAACCTAAACTAACCTAACCTAACCTAACCTAACCTAACCTACCTAACCTAACCTAACCTAACCTAACCTAACCTAACCTAACCTAACCTAACCTAACCTAACCTAACCTAACCTAACCTAACCTAACCTAACCTAACCTAACCTAACCTAACCTAACCTAACCTAACCTAACCCAACCTAACCTAACCCAACCTAACCTAACCTAACCTAACCTAACCTAACCTAACCTAACCTAACCTAACCTAACCTAACCTAACCTAACCTAACCTAACCTAACCTAACCTAACCTAACCTAACCTAACCTAACCTAACCTAACCTAACCTAACCTAACAGAACCTAACCTAACCTAACCTAACCTAACCTAACCTAACCTAACCTAACCTAACCTAACCTAACCTAACCTAACCTAACCTAACCTAACCTAACCTAACCTAACCTAACCTAACCTAACCTAACCTAACCTAACCTAACCTAACTAACCTAACCTAACCTAACCTAACCTAACCTAACCTAACCTAACCTAACCTAACCTAACCTAACCTAACCTAACCTAACCTAACCTAACCTAACCTAACCTAACCTAACCTAACCTAACCTAACCTAACCTAACCTAACCTAACCTACATAACCTAACCTAACCAGTCCCACTAGCTGGCCTTTCTGAACGGTCATCACTCGCTCTCGCGAATAACCACTCATTTTACTTGGAATTTCTTATTCCTACGCGAATAACGAGTTAAAAAGTTTGTGTTTTCGCGACGATCTTGTGTTCGAAAGTTGTTTACTGTGTGCCTATCGGTGTGTGTTCTCACCCGACGGAAACGTTGCTGCTGCGTCTACCAGCATCCTCTCCGCCAGCCGTCTACAATAGTTAGTAGTTTTTGTTAAATTTCATTTTTAATTGTTAAATTTTTGAATTTTGCTTTATTTAAACGTCAATTGTCACGTGCCAATTTTATTTCATTTTTATTTTAAACTAGATTCATTTTAAATTCTATTTTATACTTTTTAAACAGGCAATACAGTTCTCAATATTATACAGGGTTATTCAGTTTTTAATTTTAGTCATTTTAACATCCAGGCGACTATATTTTTTTTTTTTTTTTTTTTTTTTTTTTAATTAGTTTAAATTTCCTAAAACCACTGCTAGTACAGTAAAAGGACTACGCACTAGTTCTTCCGGAGCCAAAAGGCTAAAATTCAAGTAAGATAAGCCCCCACAGAGAACGATTTCACTTAAATAAATAAATAATTGTCCATATCATTAACTTTGTTTTCCGCTTATAAAGGAATTGCCCTTCAGGTAAAATCGTGCGCTAAAGAGTTTAGTTTTTCTATATTTTATACTTTAGAAATATCGTAAATTTTCATCGTCTTAAATAAATTCTTATCTTTTCAAGTTATTGCAATAATAATCCCGCTTAGGTAAAATATTAAACAATAATAAATATCTTTTAAAGTCATTACGACTATAATCCCTTATAGTTAAAATATTAAAACAATAATAAATACATCCAAAGCGTCGGTCCCCTTTGTTTTGCACGTGCGCCAACCTTTTATTAGGGTCGGTTAATTACAGTCTTAACGTCGCTTCCAATAACAAAGCATTCGGCTAGTTTCTTAAATTTAATTTCACTTCACGGCCTTTCAATATCTTTAGTCTCACTCTAGCTGCCTTTCTGAACGGTCACCTCCGCTCTCGCGAATAACCACTCATTTTACTTGGAATTTCTTATTCCTACGCGAATAACGAGTAAAAAAGTTTGTGTTTTCGCGACGATCTTGTGTTCGAAAGTTGTTTACTGGGTGCTTACGGTGTGTGTTCCCACCAGACGGAATCGTTGCTGCTGCGTTCTACAGCCATCCTCTCCGCCAGGCCTTGTCTACAATAGTCAGTTCGTTTTGTTAAAATTCATTTTTAATTGGTAATTTTGAATTTTGCTTTATTTGAAACGAAATTGTCCACGTGCCAATTTTATTTCATTTTTATTTTAAACTAGATTCATTTTAAATTCTATTTTATACTTTGTTAAACAGGCAATACAGTTCTCAATTTCTACAGGGTATTCAGTTTTTAATTTAGTCAGTTTAACCCGTCAGCGACTCGTTCTTGTTTTTTTTTTTTTTTTTTTAATTTAATTTAAATTCTCATATAAAACCCACTGCTAGCTACAGTAAAGGACTACGCACACGTCGTCCGGAGCCAAAAGGCGCTTAAAATCAATTAGGATACGCCGGAAAGCTTTCATCTTAAATAAATAAATAATTTTCCATATCATTAAATTTGTTTGTCCGCTTATAAAGGAATTGCCCTTCAGGTAAAATCGTGCGCTAAAGAGTTTAGTTTTTCTATATTTTATACTTTAGAAATATCGTAAATTTTCATCGTCTTAAATAAATTCTTATCTTTTCAAGTTATTGCAATAATAATCCCGCTTAGTTAAAATATTAACAATAATAAATATCTTTTAAAGTCATTACGACTATAATCCCTTAGAGTAAAATATTAACAAACAATAATTAAATACATCCATAGCGCGGTCCCTTTTTTTTGCACGTGGCCAACCTTTTATTAGGGTCAGTTAATTACAGTCTTAACGTTGCTTCCAATAACAAAGCATTCGGCTAGTTTCTTAAATTAAATTTCACTTCACGGCCTTTCAATATCTTTAGTCTCACTCTAGCTGCCTTTCTGAACGGTCATCTCCGCTCTCGCGAATCACCACTCATTTTACTTGGAATTTCTTATTCCTACGCGAATAACGAGTTAAAAAAGTTTGTGTTTTCGCGACGATCTTGTGTTCGAAAGTTGTTTACTGTGTGCTTATCGGTGTGTGTTCTCACCCGACGGAATCGTTGCTGCTGCGTCTACCAGCATCCTCTCCGCCAGCCGTCTACAATAGTCAGTAGTTTTTGTTAAATTTCATTTTTAATTGTTAAATTTTTGAATTTTGCTTTATTTAAACGTCAATTGTCACGTGCCAATTTTATTTCATTTTTAATTTAAACTAGATTCATTTTAAATTCTATTTTATACTTTTTAAACAGGCAATACAGTTCTCAATTTATACAGGGTTATTCAGTTTTTAATTTTGGTCATTTTAACCGTCAGCGACTCTTTTTTTTTTTTTTTTTTTTAATTTAATTTAAATCTCATAAAACCCCTGCTAGTACAGTAAAGGACTAACGCACGTCGCCGGAGCCAAAAGGTAAAATTCAATAGATTACGCCGGAAAGCTTTCATATTAAATAAATAAATAATTGGTCAATCATTAAATGTTTGTCCGCTTACTAAAGGAATTGCCATTTAGTCAGGTAACATCGTGCGCCTAAAGAGTTTAGTTTTTTCTATATTTTATACTTTAGAAATATCGTAAATTTTCATCGTCTTAAATAAATTCTTATCTTTTCAAGTATTGCAATAATAATCCCGCTTAGTTAAAATATTAAACAATAATAAATATCTTTTAAAGTCATTACGACTATAATCCCTTATAGTTAAAATATTAAAACAATAATAAATACATCCAAAGCGTCGGTCCCCTTTGTTTTGCACGTGCGCCAACCTTTTATTAGGGTCGGTTAATTACAGTCTTAACGTCGCTTCCAATAACAAAGCATTCGGCTAGTTTCTTAAATTAAATTTCACTTCACGGCCTTTCTATATCTTTAGTTTCAGTCAAGTTAACTAAAAACTTAATATGTCCGCCTCACCACCCAAAACTCCAAAATAACCTCCTCGCCCGATGCGGTTAACGCGCATCGGAGGCGCTTTTCTCCGGCGTTGCCCGCTCTCCCTCCAGTTGGTCATCAGCGACCACGACTAACCCATTGACGAAGCCTGCGAATGGCTACACAAAGTAAAGAGGCGCTCGGGGCCTCTAGGAACATTAAAACTGAAATTAAAAACAGCATAACTGTCTCCCTGGAGAATGCTACCAAAATCATTCAGACCAGGCTCACGTGTCTCGCACCCGGCCCAACACCAATCATAACTGAGACTCCGCCACCACCCCCCAGCATATTGTGTCCGGACACTACCTTTACAGTACATTCAACCCTTCCACCCCAACAAGATTTACTCCTCACTAAACTTCAGGAGCATTCTACGCTTCTCGACAAAAACACCAAAAAAATGAATAAGCTAATGGAAAAAATAAAAACTCTCGAATCGGCCACCACACAAAGTAACGCCCCCTCTGGGCACAATAGATCTTACGCTAGCATCGCGGCCACCTCCAAAAAAGAGTCTGGGCCATCTATAGTAGTCAGCGGAGAACCCAATTCAACCCCCCAACAGTTGGTGGAAAAGGTTAGAAAATCTATCAACTTCCGAGAGGGCGGCTACGCCCCGCTTAAAATATCCCCCCT
>CAVNZK010000197.1:0-10000 GCA_963693345.1 Pieris melete
AAAAAAAAAAAAAAAAAAAAAAAAAAAAAAAAAAAAAAGAGTCGCTGACGATTAAAATGACTAAAATTAAAAACTGAATAACCCTGTATAAATTGAGAACTGTATTGCCTGTTTAAAAAGTATAAAATAGAATTTAAAATGAATCTAGTTTAAAATAAAAATGAAATAAAATTGGCACGTGACAATTGACGTTCGAATAAAGCAAAATTCTAAAATTTAACAATTAAAAATGAAATTTAACAAAAACTACTAACTATTGTAGACGGCTGGCGGAGAGGATGCTGGTAGACGCAGCAGCAACGATTCCGTCGGGTGAGAACACACACCGATAGGCACACAGTAAACAACTTTTCGAACACAAGATCGTCGCGAAAACACAAACTTTTTAACTCGTTATTCGCGTAGGAATAAGAAATTCCAAGTAAAATGAGTGATTATTCGCGAGAGCGGAGATGACCGTTCAGAAAGGCAGCTAGAGTGAGACTAAAGATATTGAAAGGCCGTGAAGTGAAATTTAATTTAAGAAACTAGCCGAATGCTTTGTTATTGGAAGCGACGTTAAGAGTGTAATTAACTGACCCTAATAAAAGGTTGGCGCACGTGCAAAACAAAGGGGACCGACGCTATGGATGTATTTATTATTGTTTTAATATTTTAACAATAAGGGATTATAGTCGTAATGACTTTAAAAGATATTTATTATTGTTTAATATTTTAACTAAGCGGGATTATTATTGCAATAACTTGAAAAGATAAGAATTTATTTAAGACGATGAAAATTTACGATATTTCTAAAGTATAAAATATAGAAAAACTAAACTCTTTAGCGCACGATTTTACCTGAAGGGCAATTCCTTTATAAGCGGACAAACAAATTTTAATGATATGGACAATTATTTATTTATTTAAGATGAAAGCTTTCCGACGTAACTAATTGAATTTTAGCCTTTTGGCTCCGGACGAACGTGTGCGTAGTCCTTTACTGTAGCTAGCAGTGGGTTTTATGAGAATTTAAATTAAATTTAAAAAAAAAAAAAAAAAAAAAAAAAAAAAAAAAAAAAAAAAAAAGAGTCGCTGACGGTTAAAATGACTAAAATTAAAAACTGAATAACCCTGTATAAATTGAGAAACGGTATGTCTGTTTAAAAGTATAAAAATAAAATTTAAAATGAATCTGTTTAAAATAAAAATGAAATAAAAATTGGCACGTGACAATTGGACGTTCAATATAAGCAAAAATTCTAAAATTTAACAATTAAAAATGAATTTAACATAAAACTACTAACTATTGTAGACGGCTGCGGAGAAGGATGCTGGTAGACGCAGCAGCAGCTATTCGCTGGGTGGAAACTCACAGATAGGCACACCAGTAAACACCTTTCGAAACGAGATCGTCGCGAAACACAAACTTTTAATCGTTATTCGCGTAGGAATAAGAAATTCCAAGTAAAAGAGTGATATTCGCGAGAGCGAGATGACCGTTCAGAAAGGCAGCTAGAGTGAGACCTAAAAGATTTGAAAGGCCGTGAAGTGAAATTTAATTTAAGAAACTAGCCGAATGCTTTGTTATTGGAAGCGACGTTAAGACTTGTAATTAACCGACCCTAATAAAAGGTTGGCGCACGTGCAAAACAAAGGGGACCGACGCTATGGATGTATTTATTATTGTTTTAATATTTTAACTATAAGGGATTATAGTCGTAATGACTTTAAAAGATATATATTATTGTTTAATATTTTAACTAAGCGGGATTATTATTGCAATAACTTGAAAAGATAAGAATTTATTTAAGACGATGAAAATTTACGATATTTCTAAAGTATAAAATATAGAAAAACTAAACTCTTTAGCGCACGATTTTACCTGAAGGGCAATTCCTTTATAAGAGGACAAACAAATTTAATGATATGGACAATTATTTATTTATTTAAGATGAAAGCTTTCCGGCGTATCTAATTGAATTTTAGCCTTTTGGCTCCGGACGAACGTGTGCGTAGTCCTTTACTGTAGCTAGCAGAGGGTTTTATGAGAATTTAAATTAAATTTTAAAAAAAAAAAAAAAAAAAAAAAAAAAAAAAAAAAAAAAGAGTAGCTGACAATTAAAATGACAAAATTAAAACGAATAACCCTGTAAATTGAGAACTGTATTGCCTGTTAAAAAAGTATAAAATAAAATTTAAAATGAATCTAGTTTAAAATAAAAATGAAATAAAATTGGCACGTGACAATTGACGTTCAAATAAAGCAAAATTCAAAAATTTAACAATTAAAAATGAAATTTAACAAAAACTACTAACTATTGTAGACAGCTGGCGGAGAGGATGCTGGTAGACGCAGCAGCAACGATTCCGTCGGGTGAGAACACACACCGATAGGCACACAGTAAACAACTTTCGAACACAAGATCGTCGCGAAAACACAAACATTTTAACTCGTTATTCGCGTAGGAATAAGAAATTCCAAGTAAAATGAGTGGTTATTCGCGAGACGGGAGAGACGTTCAGAAAGGCAGCTAGAGTGAGACTAAAGATATTGAAAGGCCGTGAATTGAAATTTAATTTAAGAAACTAGCCGAATGCTTTGTTATTGGAAGCGACGTTAAGACTGTAATTAACCGACCCTAATAAAAGGTTGGCGCACGTGCAAAACAAAGGGGACCGACGCTATGGATGTATTTATTATTGTTTTAATATTTTAACTATAAAGGATTATAGTCGTAATGACTTTAAAAGATATTTATTATTGTTTAATATTTTAACTAAGCGGGATTATTATTGCAATAACTTGAAAAGATAAGAATTTATTTAAGACAATGAAAATTTACGATATTTCTAAAGTATAAAATATAGAAAAACTAAACTCTTTAGCGCACGATTTTACCTGAAGGGCAATTCCTTTATAAGCGGACAAACAAATTTAATGATATGGACAATTATTTATTTATTTAAGATGAAAGCTTTCCGGCGTATCTAATTGAATTTTAGCCCTTTGGCTCCGGACGAACGTGTGCGTAGTCCTTTACTGTAGCTAGCAGTGGGTTTTATGAGAATTTAAATTAAATTAAAAAAAAAAAAAAAAAAAAAAAAAAAAAAAAAACGGTTAAAATGACTAAAATTAAAAACTGAATAACCCTGTATAAATTGAGAACTGTATTGCCTGTTTAAAAAGTATAAAATAGAATTTAAAATGAATCTAGTTTAAAATAAAAATGAAATAAAATTGGCACGTGACAATTGACGTTCAAATAAAGCAAAATTCAAAAATTTAACAATAAAAAATGAAATTTAACAAAAACTACTAACTATTGTAGACGGCTCTGGAGGAGAGGATGCTGGTAGGACGCGCAGGCATAGATTCGTGGGTGAGAACACACACCGATAAGCACACAGTGTAACAACTTTCGAACACAAGATCGTCGCCCGCAACACAAACTTTTTAACTCGTTATTCGCGTAGGAATAAGAAATTCAAAGTAAAATGAGTGGTTATTCGCGAGAGCGGAGAGATGACCGTTCAGAAGGCAGCTAGAGTGAGACTAAAGATATTGAAAGGCCGTGAAGTGAAATTTAATTTAAGAAACTAGCCGAATGCTTTGTTATTGGAAGCGACGTTAAGAGTGTAATTAACTGACCCTAATAAAAGGTTGGCGCACGTGCAAAACAAAGGGGACCGACGCTATGGATGTATTTATTATTGTTTTAATATTTTAACTATAAGGGATTATAGTCGTAATGACTTAAAAAGATATTTATTATTGTTTAATATTTTAACTAAGCGGGATTATTATTGCAATAACTTGAAAAGATAAGAATTTATTTAAGACGATGAAAATTTACGATATTTCTAAAGTATAAAATATAGAAAAACTAAACTCTTTAGCGCACGATTTACCTGAAGGGCAATTCCTTTATAAGCGGACAAACAAATTTAATGATATGGACAATTATTTATTTATTTAAGATGAAAGCTTTCCAACGTAACTAATTGAATTTTAGCCTTTTGGCTCCGGACGAACGTGTGCGTAGTCCTTTACTGTAGCTAGCAGTGGGTTTTATGAGAATTTAAATTAAAAAAAAAAAAAAAAAAAAAAAAAAAAAAAAAAAAAAGAGTCGCTGACGGTTAAAATGACTAAAATTAAAAACTGAATAACCCTGTATAAATTGAGAACTGTATTGCCTGTTTAAAAAGTATAAAATAAAATTTAAAATGAATCTAGTTTAAAATAAAAATGAAATAAAATTGGCACGTGACAATTGACGTTCAAATAAAGCAAAATTCAAAAATTTAACAATTAAAAATGAAATTTAACAAAAACTACTAACTATTGTAGACGGCTGGCGGAGAGGATGCTGGTAGACGCAGCAGCAACGATTCCGTCGGGTGAGAACACACACCGATAGGCACACAGTAAACAACTTTCGAACACAAGATCGTCGCGAAAACACAAACTTTTTAACTCGTTATTCGCGTAGGAATAAGAAATTCCAAGTAAAATGAGTGGTTATTCGCGAGAGCGGAGATGACCGTTCAGAAAGGCAGCTAGAGTGAGACTGGTTAGGTTAGGTTAGGTTAGGTTAGGTTAGGTTAGGTTAGGTTAGGTTAGGTTAGGTTAGGTTAGGTTAGGTTAGGTTAGGTTAGGTTAGGTTAGGTTAGGTTAGGTTAGGTTAGGTTAGGTTAGGTTAGGTTAGGTTAGGTTAGGTTAGGTTAGGTTAGGTTAGGTTAGGTTAGGTTAGGTTAGGTTAGGTTAGGTTAGGTTAGGTTAGGTTAGGTTAGGTTAGGTTAGGTTAGGTTAGGTTAGGTTAGGTTAGGTTAGGTTAGGTTAGGTTAGGTTAGGTTAGGTTAGGTTAGGTTAGGTTAGGTTAGGTTAGGTTAGGTTAGGTTAGGTTAGGTTAGGTTAGGTTAGGTTAGGTTAGGTTAGGTTAGGTTAGGTTAGGTTAGGTTAGGTTAGGTTAGGTTAGGTTAGGTTAGGTTAGGTTAGGTTAGGTTAGGTTAGGTTAGGTTAGGTTAGGTTAGGTTAGGTTAGTTAGGTTAGGTTAGGGTTAGGTTAGGTTAGGTTAGGTTAGGTTAGGTTAGGTTAGGTTAGGTTAGGTTAGGTTAGGTTAGGTTAGGTTAGGTTAGGTTAGGTTAGGTTAGGTTAGGTTAGGTTAGGTTAGGTTAGGTTAGGTTAGGTTAGGTTAGGTTAGGTTAGGTTAGGTTAGGTTAGGTTAGGTTAGGTTAGGTTAGGTTAGGTTAGGTTAGGTTAGGTTAGGTTAGGTTAGGTTAGGTTAGGTTAGGTTAGGTTAGGTTAGGTTAGGTTAGGTTAGGTTAGGTTAGGTTAGGTTAGGTTAGGTTAGGTTAGGTTAGGTTAGGTTAGGTTAGGTTAGGTTAGGTTAGGTTAGGTTAGGTTAGGTTAGGTTAGGTTAGGTTAGGTTAGGTTAGGTTAGGTTAGGTTAGGTTAGGTTAGGTTAGGTTAGGTTTTTTTTTTTTTTTTTTTTTTTTTTTTTTTTTTTTTTTTTTTTTTTTAATTGATAGTAGGCCTACCACCCCCGGCGACTTAAGCCCCGGGGCCGAGGAAGCTAAGCTAAAATAAGCTTTTCATGGTCGTTTTTATTTATTGATGTAAAAGAAACAGTATATACATTGAACGTGGGTAAGGTGGCTGAGGGTTGGTTTTGCTATAGGATACAATTCTTTTCCCTCAACCACCTGAATAGAGTCCGCGTCTTAAAACTAATCTTAGAATAATATTTATTTGTGTACAGTTGCATAGTATCGAGTTGAATATAAATCTTGGTTATGTAAGAGTAGGCTATAATAATAGTAACGTTTAACAAAGGTAAATGGAATTAATGTATTGTAAAATATAATATAAAAAGTACAAATCAGAGGTGAGTTTAACACTTATACATTGTTAAGGATAAAACACGGGTAGGTTGTTGAGGGTCGGTTCTGCTATTTGATACAATAACCGACCCTCAGCCGCCCGATTTAAGTCCGCCTCTTAACATGCTAATTAATTAAATGTAAGTAGATAAAAAAGTACAATCCAAAGGTAAAATTAAACATTAGTGCCATATTAAGATTTAAACACGGGTAGGTTGTTGAGGGTCGGCTCTGCTATTAGATACAAAAGCCGACCCTCAGCCGCCCGATTTAAGTCCGCTTCTTAACACGATAATTAAATATAAATCTAAATAAAAGTACAGCTCAAAGGTGAAATTTAACACTAATGCCCTATCAAGAATTAGACACGGGTAGGTAGTTGAGGGTCGGCTCTGCCATTAGATACAATAGCCGACCCTCAGCCGCCCGATTTAAGTCCGTTACTTAATACAATAACCAAATTAAAATCTAGATATAACAGTACGAATCAAAGGTAAATTCTACACTAAAACAGTATTAAGTACAGTACAAAGGTGAAATTTAAACACTAATGCGTATTAAGATTTAAACACGGGTAGGTTGTTGAGGGTCGGTTCTGCTATTAGATACAATAACCGACCCTCAGCCGCCCGATTTAAGTCCGCCTCTTAACATGCTAATTAATTAAATGTAAGTAGATAAAAAAGTACAATCCAAAGGTAAAATTAAACGTTAGTGCCATATTAAGATTCAAACACGGGTAGGTTGTTGAGGGTCGGCTCTGCTATTAGATACAAAAGCCGGCCCTCAGCCGCCCGATTTAAGTCCGCTTCTTAACACGATGATTAAGTATAAATCTAGATAAAAGTACAACTCAAAGGTGAAATTTAACACTAAAGCCATTTTAAGAATTGGGCACGGGTAGGTTGTTGGGGGTCGGCTCTGCTATTAGATACAATAGCCGACCCTCAGCCGCCCGATTTAAGTCCGCCTCTTAACATGCTAATTAAATATAAGTCTAGATAAAAAAGTACAATTCAATGTGAAATTTAACACTAATGCCATATTAAGAATTAGACACGGGTAGGTTGTTGAGGGTCGGTTCTGCTATTAGATACAATAACCGACCCTCAGCCGCCCGATTTAAGTCCGCCTCTTAACATGCTAATTAAATATAAGTCTAGATAAAAAAGTACAATTCAATGTGAAATTTAACACTAATGCCATATTAAGAATTAGACACGGGTAGGTTGTTGAGGGTCGGTTCTGCTATTAGATACAATAACCGACCCTCAGCCGCCCGATTTAAGTCCGCCTCTTAACATGCTAATTAAATGTAAATCTAGATAAAAGTACAACTCAAAGGTGAAATTTAACACTAAAGCCATTTTAAGAATTGGGCACGGGTAGGTTGTTGGGGGTCGGCTCTGCTATTAGATACAATAGCCGACCCTCAGCCGCCCGATTTAAGTCCGCCTCTTAACATGCTAATTAAATATAAGTCTAGATAAAAAAGTACAATTCAATGTGAAATTTAACACTAATGCCATATTAAGAATTAGACACGGGTAGGTTGTTGAGGGTCGGTTCTGCTATTAGATACAATAACCGACCCTCAGCCGCCCGATTTAAGTCCGCTTCTTAACACGGTGTGAATCTAAGTATAAGTGTACATGTAAGATGAAAAAATTTTAATACACTTAAATAGGTTGTTGCTCCAATTTAGAGTCTTTGAGCCACTGATATACTAGGCTATGGTAAAATAGAATTATACAAGGAATGATTCGTATGTTATATAAAAAAGAGAAAAAGAATGCCTTGTTAAAATATACAAGTTAATTAACTTCAGTATCAAGTAGATTAGTATGTATGTGAAGTCTTAAAACATTAAAATATTAGATGCTTGCTATACGAATTTTTAAAACATAATGAACTAACATAAGGTGGTAAAGTGTTGATAAATATCATGCCAACCTTAAATTATGTAGAGAAAGATTGTTTAGCATTAAAATTAAGCTTAATATTAAGATTGAGATTGTCCGCATGTTATATAAATGCTTGATAGACAGATCTTCAAGTAAGTTACATTTTTAAATACAAATGTTGAATATAGAAAATAGAGAATAACTTGTATTTCGCAAAATTAATATTGCAGTTCTATTGACGTTTGACTGATTAATTGATATACATTTGTAATTGGTGATATAGTGATATAAAGAAAATGAGGTAAAGTGATAAGTAATTTACATAATTGATGCACACAGTAAGAAATAATGTTAATATCCGTAAGGGTGGATTACGAGCGTATTATTATTATTGGTTTATTTATTTATTTGATAGCGTCCAGTAGATATGGGAGGGGTGGTGATGTTTAATGTTTATTATGAGGTGACGGTTGTGTGTTATTAGTGTAGGTGTACAAATGCCCCCGGGCAAGAGACGCGTGTGAGGTCGTTATTAATTAATGTTTTGTGTGATTGTGTTACTGTGTTTATTGTGTTTATTCGAGTGATTATATTAGATGTTGTTGTGTATGTTGGGGATTTATGTGTAATTAATTTTGGCCTCGACACGGGCCCGCATGGCCCTTACTTTGGGGCACTTGTCTGAATCAGCGCGGTGGAGAGTGCCAGTGTTGGTATTAAATTGTTTATTATGTGCGGCGCAATTGGTGCAGTTGTGCACTTCGGCCTTGCACTCCGCTGTGGGGTGGTGAGCGGAGCACCTGGCGCATGTGGGTGTGGTGTTGGGGCAGCGGCTCTTAGTGTGTCCGAAGTTTAGGCAGTTTTGGCACTGCCTAAACGGTGAAAAGTTGTCGCTGTGGACCCGCTGCATCCCTATGTTAACTCTGCCTAGGTCAGCAAACGCCTTCCAGGCAGAGGGTGTGGTGTTTAGTACTACGTTATAAAGTGTTGTGTTCCTGTTTTTAGATATGAATTTGGTGCTAAATATGTGGTCGGTAAGTGTCGGGTTTTGATCTTTAATGATTTTTGTCAGTTCGGTTTCGGGTATTAGTTTGTTAATACCTTTGAGTATTATCATAGGGTCGATCCGTTTTTCCTCTTGTGTTTTTATGATTGTATTTTTCTGTAATTGTGTAAGTGTGTGTTGTTTATGCTCGTCTCTTTCGAACACTAATTTGATCTTATTTTTAGAAAGCGGGGTGACCTTTAAAGGGGCGTATCCGCCTTGTCTGAAGTCAACTGTTCTGCTTATCTGTGTAAGTAATTGCTCGGCTGTTTTGAGACCCTCTCCGGACACTATGACGGAAGGGCCTGCAGGAGGTTTGGGCGTGGCGGCGGTCTTAGCGTAGGATTGTTGAATCTTATACGGGTCCGCCGCTACTGGCTGTATTTCCGTCGGCGCGGGTTTAGGACATGCCTTTAAAGCCCTAGTGTGTTCCTGCATAACCCTGTTCGACTCCTCGAGTAGCCGAGAGTGGGCCTCAATTTTTTGTACAAGTTGTGTTTGTGTGGTGCAAATTGCAAGTGTTGTAGATTTAGGTGTAGTTGTTGTGGGTGCTGAAGATTTGTCAGCCTGTGGTGTGAGTGGTGTGGGAACGGGAGGGGTGGTGCGGATGGTGGATGGAGGGTCAATTAGGCCGACAACTCCAAAAAGACCTTCGATTGCCTCGGTGATAGCGGCTTTTAGTTCGCCCTTGATGTTGCGAGAGGCAGAGAGAGCTTTAAGGCCTGTCTGCCTGTATTCTCTAGCCATTTCCATATGAGCCGACTCTGTTGGGCGTTTTTCGCGAGTGAAGGCCGGGCTCAACATCTCTACTAAAGTCCGTCTTGCTGGTGTTGAGGACGTAGAGGGAGTAGAGGCTTTGTTTGTTGGTTTGGGTGGAGTTCGGGGTAACATTTTGCTGGTGGAGGGTGAGGGGGGGTGAGGGGGGGCTGAAATGTGGACAGGTGTATTCACCTCTTCGAGCTGAGTCGTTTGATACCCAACTCGAGGGGGTGGGGGTGGGGGGGAAGATTTTGTCGCGGTGGGGGGTAAAAACCTGTATTGTGGGGTGGAGGGGGGTTTTTGAAAGGAACACTGTGCACTATCAAATAGAGCTCGCCGAGCCGGTTAAAATAAGCCCAAGCTCGACGGGTTTCGGATAAAAATTTGAAAAAATTAAAAATTTATAATTATGGGGCTGGTAATCCACCCT